>JAOEGT010031248.1:0-10059 GCA_025447795.1 Speoplatyrhinus poulsoni | reverse complement strand
TATCTATCTATCTATCTATCTATCTATCTATCTATCTATCTATCTATCAGTCTATCTATCTATCTATCTATCTATCTTACTATCTATCTATCTATCTATCTGATGTTCCATCCATCCATACTATTCACTAGTGGACCCTCTGGCTCACTGTAATGTAACACAGCATCCCTTGGCATGTTTAAATCCGAGCTACTTCAATGCAACGTGATCTGCTTTGCGTCTCACTCCCAGGTCCAGTAGGACTGGAGGAGCTCAACAAGCTCTAAGATGGCCCCGGCCCCCCCTTAAATCACCTCCAGGGAACTGGTGCAGCCTTCCACAGGCTCCCACCTCCTGCTATCTATTCCTCCACACAGCCCCCAATACACATACACACATACACACACCCATGTAGATAACATCTGTAACATATAACACAGAGATAGAGAGACAGGCAGTAGAGAGAGACTCAATATACAGCACACATAGGCTACAGTTGTACAATAGGCATACATACAGTCCCAATATATACTGTAATACACACACACACACACACAGCTCAAATTACTTCTCCCTGGGACTTTATGATGAATAACAGGCCACAGCACACACAGACAAGAACACACTAGAAGTACTAGCCTCGACAAAAACGAAACATGAGGCAAACACCGCTGTCAGCACGGTCCTTTAAAGAGCAGATATATTATAGGATTTGGGGATGGCTCTTTTGTTCAGACCAACTGGCTCTTTCTAAGTAAACACCGTATGTATCAAGACTTGCAAGAGTGCTGGTAATTATGTACACAACTTACGGCTCTAGTGCTCACCACAGCATCCCCGACCAAGAAGCGAGGGGCTTGCTGTGAGACGCAGGAAATCTTATTTCGCGGCCTGAATATTGAATGGAGTCTTTAAAGGTCAGAAGCTGCTTCGGTAATGTTTCACAGCCGCCTGCATACCGAGCGTCTGAAGCATTCATGCGTATTTACGTATAAATATACATGAGCATGAAGCTGGCACACCAGCTAGGACGCCAACGCTGTCGCCCACGCACGCACGAACGCACGCGCGCACGCACACACACACATGCCAAAATGCGAGGTGTCAGTTAACTAATCAATTAAACCCTTCCTGCTGTAATGAGGAAAGAGGATCATATTAACACCACTATTGATTGTGTCTGGTTGGGGTTGGGAGGTGAGGGATAAATTACACCATCCATAATGAATAGGCTTCCAAAACATACAATGCTTTTGTTTTCCCTCCACATGGACCACAGACACATACGCCTGACCACGCAAATACATGCACACCAGGACACACACACACACACACACGCACGCACGCACGCACACACGCGCCCGCAATCCTGTGTGTGTGCAGATGTCATCCAAACGCGCACACACACACGCGAGCGCTGACACTCACACACACACACACACACACACACGTCAGTCAAGTGTGAGTGTTGTATTGATGCTCCATCTGTCCAAATAGTGGGGGAGGTGGGGGAGCAGATGAGATAGGGGTCACACTGCAGTGCTGATAGAAGCCTCTTCATCTCGCTCTCTCTCCCTCTGTCTCTCTCTCTCTCTCTCTGTTCTGGTTGGCCAGACAGAACAGCACACCAGTAAAATAGGCCTAGACTTTGTTTTGGAGCAGAGCACACAAGGAAGGTGATTAGAGCGTGCGGTTGGTTTAGCCGTGCGCTGTCTGCGAAAGACAAGTGTTTGCTTGAGCCGGCCTTGCGTCTGTGTTGATGGGACTGATATAATATGACATGGTGGTGGGTGATAATGATTTGGTCCCCCCTAATGTCCCATCTGTCTCTCTGTCTGTCTGTCTGTCTGTCTGTCTGACTGACTGTCTTATTGACTAGCCGACAATCTAATCCTCTGTTTGCCTCTCTCTCTCTCTCTCTCTCTCTCTCTCTCTCTCTGTGTTTGTCTGCCCATAAAGCTCGCTTTCAAAGATATTTCTGTTTGTCGCTGTCACATGTGGAATGTATCGCTGCGTTGCTTTTCTTCATCTCCTTGTTTTATTTCATCTACTATTTCAAAGTCTCACTCGCTGTTTGTCTTTGGTTGTGGCCCTTCTTCTCCATGCGGCATCAGTGAGGGTGACACGGGGAATGATGGAGTGACGGCGTCGACATCAAAGGCACATCGCCGCTATGGCGAAGCCCCCTTCCGTTCAGTGGCGTGCGGATATCATCTAAGGGCAGATTATTCCCCCGAATAAATGTTTGTGCCTTTCAAAGAAAGGGATTAAAAGGCACACTGTGATCACACTGCTGTTTGTTTCCACAGCCCTGTCTGTCGGTGTGCGTTTGAAAGATGTACACATACACACACTCACACGCAAGG
Organism: Speoplatyrhinus poulsoni; assembly: GCA_025447795.1. Lineage (NCBI taxonomy): Eukaryota > Metazoa > Chordata > Actinopteri > Percopsiformes > Amblyopsidae > Speoplatyrhinus > Speoplatyrhinus poulsoni. The sequence goes on along the minus strand of JAOEGT010031248.1, from coordinate 7,714 downwards.
ACTTTCTCTCTGTCGCTCTCGTTTTTATTTTCCATTCCTCTCCAGACTTGCATACAAACATCGACTAAGATGTGCACAATCTCTACTCTCTCTCTCTCTCTCTCTCTCTCTCCCCCTCTCTCTCCCTCCCTCTCTCTTTCACATACACACACAGAGTGCTGAGTAAACAGCTCACCCCAGGTGCAGTGCTTGGGTGTTCCTGGGTAAACATTTACCGCTACTCCGACCCAGAATGCATTGCTCATCGCTAGCCTCCTCATCCCACACTGATATTCCTCTACCTTCTGAAGGAGCGAGCTGCTCCACCGATGTTGGCGTGTGGTCGCACGTGCACGTGCAAATATAACATATTGTGTTGGAACGTAGGATGTGTTTAGAACTTCAAGCTCCGATAACTCAGTAGTCTGATTGGTCTAATATAGTGATGTAGATTCAAGATTCAGCATTATGCCCATTCATGAAATCTCCATTTGCAGTTAAAGGTTTTGTGTCCAGGTGGGACATTCCTAGAGAAACAGCTCTGGTTTACCAAGAGGACAGACACATACCTTATAAGCCGCTATGTTGGCCCACACTGCCTATTCTCAAATTAGTTTCAAATGTATCCTGATCACTTACTTAATGTCAACCACATTTACAAATCCTGCAAAGTGACAGATTTCCGCTTTAATAAACCTTCTTGTTCTCTAGTTATACATAACATAACATAACATAAGCTAAAGTTCAGGCCCGTCGCCGTCCAATCTCTTCCACAAACCCCTCTAAATTGGCCAGTGTGCCCGAAGTGGAACAGTTTTGCAAACAGAAACGTTATTGGCTGTGTATGCTCGGCTCTCAACAGACCAGATGGGAAGGGATCGGGTACAGAGTTGATGGGGGAGAACATGGAACAGGAGCGAGGGCTCTCTATTGGTACTCAGTTCTCTGCAGCAAACTTCTGCAGTAAAAGAGACCCCGGGGTCATTTTGAGATAATGTCACCTTCCTTTGTTCCTAAATAATAATGTACATTGCACTGCTCTCTGTATTTTTGAGTCTGAAAACACAATGAATCTTTTTTTGTTGTTGCTACACTGTGGAATGGACCAATGTGGAAGGCTGTAGCCATAATCACAGCTTTGGTCCAGTAAAATCTGGGAGGCACATCAGAGACATGCCTCCGCCAGTGTGTCACACACACATACACACACGCACGCACACCTACACACACACACACACACACACACGCACACACACACAATGAATGCATGTAGAGACTCTCTCTCGCTCATACATACCCAGCAATTTCAAACTTGTCCCACCCAAACTCTCCAGTGATTCCCAAATCCTCCAACAATATTTTTGCCCAACTCACTTCGTGTGTGTGTGTGCGTGTGCCTGAGAGATTTTACCAGCATGCATTATGATAATAATAATTTTTAAAAGATCTCAAGATCTCATCCACTTCTATACCAAATGCTCTCTCACTCCACTAGAAAGCAATTAGCTGCATAACCCAGACTGGTCTCTGTGCTGGCCATACTGTACCTCAAATGCTGGTACTTAAAACTATTAAAGCAAGCCGGGAGCGGCTTGCTTTTGAATAAAAAGCTGGAGCTTTATAACGGCTGAGTCTCAGATTTAGGTCAAGGTGGGATGGCACTGCTTCTGAGCCACACAGCTAAAAATACGATGATTATATTCAGAATTATTCATTTCTTAGTAAAGTTTCTTCGCTATAATATAGGTTTCCTTTTTATAGCATGTTAGGGAAAATATTACACCAGCATTTCATTTCAAATACACTAATTTTATATGCAGAGATTTAATTTTACAATTACTTTATGCTCTCTTACATGTGTGGACATTTTACAGAAAATCTAAGAATGAGATGCACCCAGGACTATACCAGGGCAGGGATGGCTATATCCTTCAGCGGGATCATTTTTCACACATGCTCGATGTCCAGGCTGCTACTGCTGGATGCTTGTATAATACAGTGTCACAACTTGTGAGAAATCCCATTGCTGAATGCATACTGAGCGGCGGTCGACAGCGACACTGACAAACAGCCTGGGTGCCTCGGGCTGCTGTCTGAGTCGTTCTTAGTGTCAAGACACTGGTGTTCATATAGGGAGCGAGTTGTCACAACACCAGCACACTACAGTCGCTTAAATCTTGGTGGGGAAAAAAAAAGAGAAAAAAAAAAGAATGTCTGTCAAGCTGCCATTCCCAAACTGAGTCTGTATTTCCATAACAACCTCGACACGGAGGGGGGAATGTCTGAGTTTGCTTCCAAACCAGTTAAAGGGCCCATAGCAATTTCCAAAGCTTAGTTTGCTAATCTTAAACATTCACACACCTGTTCTTATCTTTAAATGTGTGCGGTAGTGAGACCTCTTTGACAAACAGGATGAACAACATCAATGGATAGCAGCAGGGTATGTGTGAGTAAACCTTGCTTAAAAAACTGGATTTGAAGTTTCCCTTGGTGTGCAGAAAATGGCTGCTGATAGTACCTGAGCAATATGAATATCAGTATGGCCAATTTGACAGCTGCAATGCGCAATATGACAGCTGATGTTAGCCTGACTGGAACATAGATATGCAATAATAATATTCTTCCATTCCAACCCATTAGATTAATACATAAGAATGAGAACCCTGTGAGAGAATTTCATTCCCCCGTCCTCTGGGAATTATCAAACCGTTCCCCCATTGGCTGTTTGACGTAGTTTTTTAGCAATTTTCATAATGCAAGACTATAATGCATCAGCATCAAAGATCTCCTCCACTTTAAAAGCCTTTTGTTCTCGCCGCTGTGTTTTAGCAGGGCTGGAGAAGAAACGGCATCACGCTAGTCCCGATCGAGGAAGCGATGCTGCGATGGCAACATGATGCAGAGCCCATGCACTGGGCCTATAAACACTAACCACCACACACCACACAGCGAAAACACACACAGTGAGCATACACACCTAGCGCTGTAGCGACAAGTGGCATAAAGCCCACCACTGTGGCATGGTGACATTTTTAAAGCTTTAATTACATGCTTGGCTAAAGTGTCTTACTGGCTGGGAAATTACACTATCACCGTATACAGCTGTGCACAGGATGTGGTTGTGGTCTGAAACCTTCCTGCCATTTCCAGCAGCATCCTCACCCCCTCTGCTTATGCCATGCCAAAGAGTAGCGCGATTAAAAATAATGGCTAATGCGACGGCGGATGATTTATACTTCCAACACTCACCTCAAGCGACAATTAAGTGTTAACTTGAGAATAACACTATTAGAGAGTTTGGGGAAACACTGCCGCGTGATATGAGCTCATAAGATGAAACTTTGTTTTGAACCAAGCATGTCACTTTAAGATGAGCAATTCCTTATTTGCGTCATTAATTAAGCACAGCCCTTGACAAACCTGGTAGCTTGTTGTCATTTATAACTAGGCTGGAGATTCCATACATGCGTTATCATTTATACAGTATGTCATGCATTCATGCTAAAGTAAAATATACTGTACAGTATAATGCCACTGTATATTGACTTTTGTAACACTGCCAGACTTTATTTAATCGCTGCAAATGCAAGGTTTTGTGTTTGGGTTCTGTGTTTTTACTGGTCGCTCGCAGACAGTGTGTCTCGCTGTTCAAATCCAATGGGACAGGGGTCAGAGAGGAAAGTAATCAATCTTCCACAATGTTTTCTTGGAGTACACCGTACAGATAACAAGGGCAGCCTGGCACACCCAAAACTCTTGCCGCTCAGTAATGATATCCCCTCCAAAATAAATAAATAAATAAATAAATAAATAAATAAATAAATAAAAATCCCCAACAAAACAATAACAACAACAGACGGCCCTTTCTGAGTAAACATAGAGCAGAGTATACTCCTACTCTTGTTCATTCACTTCCACACATACAGCAAACTTGTGCACGCGCGCGCGCACACACACACACACACACACCCACAAACACACACACGCACACACCCACAAACACACACACGCTATCCGTGCAGGCAGCTGCCTTGAGAGACCGTCTTATATAATCTGAGGAAATGTGGCTGGAGGTACACTGTAGTAAATTAGCTCTGGGCTCCACTGGAACCAATTAATCATCCCGCTGAACATGTACAGTATGTGTGCAAATGCACCGCTCTCTGTGTGTGTGTGTGTGTGTGTGTGTGTGTGTGTGTGTGTTGTCCCGTTAGCAGCAGAGACTAGCACAAGAAGCAAGAAGTTATGGCATTAATGACAGCAAAACAAAGTCTGCGTTATGAGTGTGCATGCAAATGTTTCTCTGTGTGTGTGTGTGTGTGTGTGTGTGTGTGTGTGTGTGCCTGAATTCCTGTACTCCTGTCGAATGCTTGTCCTGGGGCAATACGGAGCGATGTACGAGAGGCCGGGAATTGAGACTGAGCCTCAAGGCATCTCATCTGATGGCGTCTTCACTAGACGAGACTGATGTAGCTTTCCTTCTTCTCCCCTTTTCCAACGGTTCCTCCATCTGTCTCTCCTTCCTCTCTCTCTCTCTCTCTCTCTCTCTCTCTCTCTCTCGCTCTCTCTTGCTCTCTCGCTCTCTCTCAGTACAAGAGTGGATTGCAAGGGATTGTGTTTTACACAGATGTCAATGAACGAGCGTTGACAGCTAGCCTTTTCAGGTACAGCGAAGAGGCTTTCGGACACTTTCAGATCTGAACTGCACACCCTAACTTTAGGCACCTGGCTTCTGTGCCTCTACTGAGCTCAGCTACAGCATAAAGGCTCACAGTATCAACACAAGGACTTAGGGCTAGGTTTAGTAGGGGCTGTGCTTAGACATTTGACTATACAAGGGGGATAACGGAATGGCTTCAAGTTTTTTCTGTATGAGGGTTAAGCTTGTTTCAGCGCCATTTCGGATAGCAGGCCCCAGTGCAATGCAGGTGCAAAACTGAGAGCTGACATTATGGTCAGGAGTGTATCGATTTGCCACATTAACACATGTTTTCAACGTCGGTCTCATATTTACACAGATGTCTAGTTGGACCACAAATTCCTTGAAGCCAGATTTATCTCATTATGTCTCCTTTGAGACGCCGAACATCTTTTTTTGTCATCGCTCTATTTTAGTTCATTTCTGAGGTCAATGATTGCAGATGTTAAAATTGGCTGCTTAATAAGCGTATTTACATATGAGGAGGGGGGGGCGAGTAAATCAATTCATTTGTGCTGCGTCTTTGAAATTCAACACATTAAAAAAGGCTAACTTTCAACGTTAAGGCTTGGTGATTGGGATTCTACTGGGAGTCCGTAATTGCATTTTCTGCTGCAAAATCTGTCTTATATCTCCCTAGAGAGAAGCCGCTCTTTTTGAAGTAGCACACAAACAGATGCATCTTTTCCCGTCTGCAGACCCACCGACAAAGTCTGAAGGATAAACTCCAGACAGGAGAGCCCAGTGGAGGCAGAGGATAAGCTTTGTAGCATAAGGACGATAAACACAAATACTGTAAGCTTGGGTAAGAGAAATTCCTAGTGTTAATCAAATGTATTGTGGCTTCTAGAAAGTTCCTTTGCCACTACTAATTATATACCAGATTTACCTAAAGTGGCCACACTGTAAAAGAGATTCCCTCCTCGTAAAACAAGTTATTTATTCCAACTCCTGATAAAAACACTGTTGAACATACAACAGTGATATGCTGCATAAATATTATTAATGTTGTGCTGAAGCTGATAGAAAGCACTAACAACCCATCCTTTGAGGGACAATGACGGCTCATGTCAACATAGACTACAATCGCTTTCTGTCCGTTGAAAGCCTCCGACCACACAACACATCATTATCTCACCCACGTCAATAGCTGCCATTAGGGCATGGTTAGGTTCGCAAGCTGGCCCGGCTGTCCTTTAGCATGTGCTCATTAGACAGTGCAACCAAGCCATTGGGTCCTTTGTGAAGGTAGATTTCCTCTGTAAATGTCAATTGGAAGGTCATCTTGAACAGCCACATTAAGGCACATAGTGACAAAGTGCTGAGCGAAGAGTGGGTAAATGAGGGGGCCATCTTTCTTTAACTTAGCCACGGTATGGAAGCACTCCTCATGGTGTAGAGAAAGAGTGGGCATTGCTAACAGACCATAAAGGTGAATTCAAAAATGGCTTGTTGGTGATGATTAGAATGAGTCAGTAGTCAGCACTCATTCGAGCAGATTACGCGAGGATTACGTGAATCGTGGAAGTGAGGCAGGGAGTTGCAGCAGGTTTGTGGATTTGAAAATGTTTCCTCACTTTGTAGGCACAATGATAGCAGGCAGGGGACATCACAGACTTCAGAGGTGACCGAATGCAGAGGCGTTAGATTTACAATTACGGTCAGCCATTTAGCAGATGCCTTTATCCAAAGCAACTTGACCTACGTTTCTTCCAGATGTCATTATTATTGCTGATAACACTACTGATAAGACATTGGATGTTTTGATGGTCTCACCATTAAGATGTTGTATATATACTGTGTATAAACTATTGTATATACTGGCAATATGCTATCATCCACATGTATTTGGATGATATGGACAGCAAATACATAAGCATATACTGGAAAGGGAAAAATATATACAGTACAAATGATATTCAATGTTTTGAATGAGGAAAATTAAAAGCTTTTAGTTTTTAGTAGACTGATCTTTTTATAGACCATGATGTAACTGCCTTGTAGCAACAACTCTGCCTTTCAAGATTACAAATGACAAACATTAGAGGATATTTTAATATTTCAACAGCAGACAACTAATTGCGTGTGTTGGTGGTACAGCGCCCCTTTTGCCCCCAAAGTGCTGCCAACATGAAATACGTTTCCGTTAACTGACCTACATGAGCTACAATTAGACAACCGCTTTGATAATATGTCATCATTCCCACCAAACTCACTAAAGGATATAATAGGAATTCTGCAATACAACAATAACTGCGTCTGTTTGTCTGTGAGCCCAAGACAAATGTGCTCTGTCTGTTACGTAAATACACGTGTGTGTGTGTGTGTGTGTGTGTGTGTGTGTGTGTGTGTGTGTGTGTGCACCTATACATACATGCCACGGCAAAGCCGTCACATCACATCAACGTGTATCTTTAACATTCCTGTGCCTACAACAACAAAGACATAATCATCAAGCATTCACCTCTGCCTCCAGTTAAGCAGATAATCTGCAGTTGTTAGGCAAACGCATGTGTCAGCAAGCATATAGCAGAACTGGAAGATGTGTGCGAGCGTGCGCGTCACTTTTGTGTACACAAGGTTGCGTGTTTACATGTGCCTCTGGGTGAATAGTGGGTGTACAGTAGAGTACACGATGTTTATACACAGTATACTGTATGTGTGTGCGCGTGGAGGAGCACTCCATGCTCGCTGTCTGCGTTTAATGAGTTCGCGGGGAACTCCACTGAATATAGTGCAGGTCTGTACGGCTCAGACGATACCTCTGTGGCTCCAGGCACTTGCTTGATCACTGCAAAAACTATATCTAACTTAGTGTGATAGTGTAAGTAAGTAAGTAAGTAAATTGTATTTATATAGCACATTTTCACAGACAAAAAGTCACAAAGTGCTTAACAGTCAAACTAATTAAATTACCAACAAAAATATACTATATATATATATATAAACACATAATACGTTAAAAAAGCAAAGCAGATATAAAAGATGCATACACCATAAAATCAAATGCTAATGAAAAGCTTGTCTAAAAATATG
>JAOEGT010031237.1:0-10059 GCA_025447795.1 Speoplatyrhinus poulsoni | reverse complement strand
TATATATAGTACACAGAATTAGTGTTTGTGAGATAACACTGCAGTATGCTGTACTGATTCCTGAGGGGATATTTAGGGGACGATTATTACCTGAAATGGACAAGGGAGAGGAGCAGTTTAAGGGGGTGTTGTTTGTTTCCATGTGAAATGTAGGCTGTACAACCCTTTGAGACTGCAATGTGATTAATACAATACAATTGACTTGACAAGTCTGATATTAGAGGGAATCTGTACAGTATGATTTCTATATGCATACAAAAAAAAGATGTTAAATGTAACAAAGGTTTTTTTTCCCCCATGAGATCACACAATTTTTGACAAATGTCATGGAAGTTGAAAGATGACATTTGTACAATGGAATGCTAACAAGGCATCTCTAAAACGAGGCCAGAGTGAATTGATTGATTGAAATGATTGCATTACTGCTGGCTGTGTATCTGTAATTTCCTGTTTAAGTGCACTTAATTTGACTGACACTCTGAGCGCAGTCAGACTCCAGATATACACTGTATCACTGTTAGTTTTTCTTCCAAATAGCCCCGTGTCAAATCGCATGACCGGCGAAGTGAAACCGTCAATTTCAGTCCATTTCCACTGCTCGTGTCACACCACTACCAACCAGCAATCATGATTTTCCATCAGATCGGCGTTTTGTGCACTTGACAAATTCAAGCACACACGTGTGCAGCCAAGCGGCACAACTGTATGTGTTTCCGATAAATCTCCTCACTCAGAACGGACGTGTTGTACACTTCTAGCCTTGACACAAAACACAATTTCCTTTGGATGGACTCAAAGGTAAAGTCAGCTATTGCAAGCTAAATGTATGGTAATACACACTGTGTCAAACTCACCAAAAATATCCTTGCATTTCAATATCTCTGTGCATGTAGAAAAAAAACATTCTGATGGAACAGTAAATAGTAAAGTGGCGAAAGCCGTAGCACTACAGTACATTTTGCTGTGTGGAGCAACGGCGCGGAGGATTGTTTCGATTTGAGCTTGATTTTAGCATGTGAGCATGCGTTCTTAAGAATGACTTTATTTCCACTTAAAAATATAGTTTTACATTTCTTTTTATCCGGGGCTCAATGGTGACGTTCTGTACTATAGGTCAGCAGCTGAGAGATACTCAGTCCTTCCAGGGGTCTGTTCCACAAAGCAAGTTTACCAAATAGCTGCCCTTTTTTTTATTTGCGGTTAGTCTGATTTATTGAGTTGGTTCCATAAAGCAGCATCAACATAGTCTAAGTTTCAGTAACTATGACAACCTATGTTGGGAAACTTACCTGGTCCAGGGCAGGTTAATAAGACAATGTTGTTGCTTAAGCTCATACTTTGTGAGTGTGGAACTGTCGAAGAATGTTTGTTTGATTCCAATTGTGTTAATTATGTGACTTTCTGAGGATATGTCCTCCAATAGAATGGTATCTTTTGCTGAGATGAGGACTTTTTTCATCTTTGTGCATGTGGCACATTAAGGTGAAATTATATCAGGGGCTGGCTATATATTTGATTTCATGGGAGATAGCAATCCAAGAATGAAACAAAGACACTAAGTTCTGAGTTTGACATATTTAAAGAGTTCCAGCACCTTCTGGTGAAAGTGTGGTTCGATATCTCCTGATGAAATGCGTAAATAGAAACAAACGTACAAATGGTAAATGAGTACAGGTTTAATGATTATTCAATTGCATGCTCTGTGCTTGTGGTGAGGTTGTTATTATTGACATAATGTGGACCAACGTTAAGACTTGAGTCTGATTTCTCCTGTTGCCAACGTTATAGCCAATTAGAGCATTCTCTCAAGTAACCTGCTTAACACCAATACAAGATGACAAGCACAATTTTTATACCACATCTTATTCCACTCTGTCAGAGGAAATTATAATCTAGTCTAGTTTCACACCTGAAGTTCCTAACCATCGATAGCACTGTTATCCCGGCATCTATATTTATTTTTGATTGAGGGCCTTGTCAGTTCTTGCAGCTATACATGTGTATCAGTAGGCCCTTATTAATGTAGAGTGACTTTTGTCGGTTAAAGATTGCAGTCAGCATTGGAGGCTAATTACGCCATAGAAAGCTGGCAATATCCTAAACACACACACACACACACAAACACGCAGGATACCCTATCTAATTCATAAGGGTCATTCAGAGCATAGAAAATGGGAGACAATACCCTGAGGGGTACTGCTGATGAAAGCAATGACTTTGACAGTAGAGATACCACAGCCCTTTAGAGGTCTACTCTTTTTGCTTTTATTAAATTCCAGTATATAGCAAAGTCCTTCAAATGTTAACTGAATCTCTCCTCTGCCCACCCTGTTGATGTGGCCCATTGTGAAGGAGAATTATCGGTTTGTCTTTTGTTTGACATAGGCTGGTGGCTGGGCTACAGTATAGTGCTCTAGCTCCTATTTGTTCTACTGTCTGGGGCTGGTCTTGGTCTCACTTGCATCCTGACTGGTTCCTATCTCAATTGAGTTACTAGTCAGCTGCAGTGTCATTGGATAACAGGTGTTGCGTGGTTCTACCCAAGTAGGCATGGGACGATAAGAAAAAAATTATATCACGATTATCCTGGACAAAATAATTGGGATAGACGATAATATCACGATTATTTTTTATTTTATTATTTAACTCTCTTCATTTTACAATCATTTAAATTATCATAACACATGTATTATGTATATATATATATTTTTTTTTAACCAGTATTTCAACTAATTAGATTTATATTTTTTATGTGGGGGCTGTTTGTCGTGTGTGTACCTGCCTGTGGTCAGCCCGTTAATAAAACCATGATTCCTGCTCGATTCTCTTGCATTTGGGTCCTTCCTACCCACCCTGACAGATGAATTACTTAATTGCGTGAATAAGGTTGATCTCGTTGATCTATACATGCATTCTAGTAGTTAAACATGCAGCAGCATGGATTACACATACACAAATCTGAAAACAAATAATGCAATAACTTTAGAAATGTTAATTTCACCCATTTATAAAAATGGTATACTAGTAGAGTAAAACTTTAATGTCCCCGAGGGGCAATTTGGTTTCCACCAGCAGTCCACAGTCAATACAATAATACAATAAGTAAATAAATACAGGCACATACAATATAGACACATAGGCCTCCACATTATGTTACATCACTATACATCTATAGAATAATAAAATACATTTAGTTTTATTCTAGTTGCTAATACAATACATCCAACTGGCTTTAATATAAAAAATACATCTCCTGGCAATGCAACTTGCTATGGGATTGGACAGCCATTATTTGTGCGCGATTTGCGCACAGCGTTAGGTCGATTGAGAGCCAAGACAAAGTGGGTCTCTTTGGAGATAATATATTGTCACGCTGAGCCCAGATAGACAGGTGTCCTCTACCTCATGAATAACAGAGACAGATTGGAGGGGCATTTGAGGAAAGCAACAAGAATATCAATGAGATGAAGAAATGTGATAATGGAAAATATGGCAATTAATGTATAGAGTTTTGGAATCTGTGTGTGTTTGTGTGATGGAGGAAAACCTCACCTTGACCTTTGATCTGCATGCCTAGCTAATTTCAGTAGTAGTCTTGCTACTTTCTGATAAGATGCGCTGGGCAATGGGGTATTCACATAGCAACACATGGAATATAGTAGCGTTTAAAACATGGTGGGTGGAGGGTGGTAACTTGAGGGCGCAAGCGAGATAAAAAAAGATGGGGAAAATGTTTCTCTACCGTTCAGGAGGTAATGAAAAGTGAAAGTGGCGTGTTTAAGCAGGCAGTTTAGTCAAAGCTACAAGGTCCTCTCTATTTCCACAGAGACGTGAATGGCACTTTGCGGATGACAGATAAGTATCACAAGGCCACGGAGGCTGACAAAACATCAATTACATGTGACAGAAACGGACAGACCTTTGGCGAAATCTTACCACAGAAGACACAAACACAGAATGAAGCAGATAGGTTTGTAGACGCCAGACTGACCTCATTCTGACAGGGAATCATTTGTTCTGCCGTGATTAACAGCATCATAAAAGCAGAGCGAAAGCGTGGTCCTGGTGTTTAATATCATGGAAATAGTTTTGTCTTTCTTTTGGGTGAACTCCAAGTTCCATATTATAAGTATTTATGCAGCTATTGTTTGACTTTTTGGCGTCTAACCATCTGTGGGTTTTCAGTTGCTGGACTGCTAATATTACTAAAAATAAACACAGTAAAGTTAAACCAACCTGCTCTCTTTAACCTCATTGTGTCTCTTCACATTCGACCTAAGATCTGAGAATTTAGCTAAAACATGAAACAATGAGCATTCAAGAACATCATGTCTTAAGGAGAAACGCAGGTCAAATAGCTGCAGATGGTGCATTGGAATCCCCCCTTTGGTAGGCCCATCTATTTGATGTTAACAAGGCATGGCAAATCATACATTATGATTTGGAGTGCCATAACTGAGTAGCAATCTGTTTTTGGTTAATGTAACTGTTTATTTATGTTTTGTAGAAGCAGAACTGGCAAATTAACATGGCTATCTGAATAATCTGGTCTGTTGTTTATATGCCTTCATTTTACCACAGTGAACTGCCTATTTTGATTACATAGCATTATATTCTGGCATACTAAACAGATTAGCTGATACCTTACAGATCTAAGATTTTGAACACTATTTCTTACTTTTTGCAAGTACAGAAACAACAAAGGAGCTTAAGAGGTTACATACGTGTTGTCTAACAATGCATTTTTATCAAACGCTCTCAATTTTGCCATTTGCTTCTAAGCCTTTTCTCAATTTTATTGTTATATAATATTTTCCTTTGGACAAAACCTGCAATCATAGATTGGCATGTTATTTAATCACAACATATTGACCAAATAATAAAATGTTACTCTTTGATGTATGTTACTGTCAGCCTCATGATACCATCCTGATTTTAAACGATTTATGTAAACATTCCAAAAATTAAACTGTTACCCTTCGTTCAGCTTCAACGTGTGTTCGCCGAGAACTACCTTCTCAAACGTTCGCGGCAAACGCAATGCAAACGCAAAACTGTTCAAATATGTTTGAAAATGTTCGCTATGTTCACCAAATCTGAACGCACCTCAAGTGTCAGTCTGGAATCCTTCGATTTAAAAGTGTTTGTTGTCATGACGACATCAGTGTTTGTTGTCTGATTTGTCATTCCGACCAATACAACAATTTGGGATGGTGTTGCAGGAACGAGCTTCTGGCAACAGTCAGAACTGCTGAAACGTTACCCATCTTCCACAAGAGACTCAAGATGACCTCTTCACACGACATCCTCCCCTCTTAGCACTCAATGCTAACTATTTTCTCTCTACTCTCTGCTCTCATATACTTACTATAGCACTTTAGTACTATGCTCTTTTACATTAAGGCCCCTATGGACTTTGTTGTTGTATGTTTTAATTATATAATTGCGTGGTAGACATGATGACAAAATGCTGTAACTATTGACATATTATTGGTTGCTTACAATTGCTAGTGTATGACCTGTCCAACTAATGTTAGTAGAATAACATCCATATTATTATTTGATAGTATTTTAATACAGGCTAGTAGCAGAATACATCAAAGTAATGTTTAAACTAACTTCTAAAAATGATGGCTAAACTGTGCCATTTTAATCATTTTAAAATGTTACTTAATTTATGAAAATCATCTCATGACCCCCGCCTCTGTGTCTTATGACCCCCCGGGTGGTCCCGACCCACAGTTTAAGAACCACTGCCCTACGCTAAAGAATATGGCTTTATGTGCTAATTATGATAAGTCAAATTCCCATCCCAACCAACTCCAGTAGTGGATTTATTAAAGATGCCTTAGTCAGAAGACAATTTACATTTTTTTAATTACTATTGAACAGAAACATCCTCACAAATAGATAATGAAGTAATGAAGTACTACCAAAAAAGCTAATTGTTATTTTCTTTTTCAAAACCACTTAAAATAGCCGACTTGGGAATAATAATACATTCCTCACTGGTTATTTTTGCAGTGAGTGCAGAAACTGACTAGTACTATATATGCATCAGCAATTGGTAGAATAGTCTTTAATACGTTTAGAAAAGCCTCACTTAACATTCCTGTCTGTATTTTATGCATAGAAAGGAGATTGCCTCACTTATCAGTAGCTTTAGGATGAATTGGTATTAGTTTCTGTCCGTTAAATTTGTGCTTATAAGGCATTTTTAAGTGGACTGGCAAATTTCTATTAGTGCCATGCATAAGAAGACCTATAGTGCAACACTGACAAACAGAAAAGAGAATTCTTCCTTCAAAATATTTTTTCCCATCTCTCACCAATCCATAATCAATCGTCCATCCTTCATTGATGCATATTTAATGTACTCATTCTTAATTGCTTAAAAGGCCCGAATTGTGAAAATCTGATTTTTATTAGCTTTTCCACGTGTCTGTGTAGGTCTCTGTATATACATGATGTTCTGATCTACAGCCCTCAAAATCAGAATATCCAGCATTGTACAAAATAAGTAGTTTTTACTTAATATATCTTGATAAATAAGAGTGACGTATGGAACATTTAATGTATTTATTCTGCTCACTATTCTGCCTGTATCTGTCCTTACTTAATCCTTAATTTATTTGTTTCCTTCATCCAGTGTTCCATAATTAATGCAGTCCTTCTTCCATCATGATGTCTTTCCTTTATCCATCATCATCAATTATGGATTTATTCCTCCTTCCTTAATTCATTACTTCATCATCCACGCATCCTTACGTCTTGCTCTACCATCTCTTGTGCACGCAAACAAACACACATTCCACGACTTCAGTTAGCAGCTCAAACCTTATGCAACTGGCGTGCCGCTAATTAGCGAGCTGGCGGAAATCTGGAATCTCAGCGGAATTTTCACCAGTGCTCATGTTCACTCATTGGCCCTCACGCACGGTTTCTTGCAGCTAGATAATCGCGGAATTACGAGACCCTTTCTCGTAATTGCGAGATAATGTGTCTAACCTTTTCTTTTCCTTTGTTCTTATGTTCTTCTGAATAATTTGAGAATAGCCTACATGAAGCTAAATTAAATTTTGTACACACTCAAACTATATATTACTGTCTGTCACACACACAGAAAGACTCGTAAACGTAGCTACCACTGACAGTCCTAAAATGCTGATTGAATTGAAAATTATAGATACATCAAATTGGCTCAAAGTGCCCCTATAACTCTTGATCGTCCAGGCGTGTGGAAAATGGACTGGCAGGCGAGGAGAACAATGAGAGGATCTGGGGATACAGATTGAGAGAGATATGTCATGTCGTCTCGTCCCAGCGATCAATCCAGGAATCCAATAATCCACCGCCTCCCATGGCTGTCAGGCGGCGAGGGTCACATCGGCATAAGTGAAAACATTTATTTATATAAAAGCTCTTCGTGTCGCAGTTGGCCTCGGTGGTGAACTGGCGTGCTATCTGGACTCGGAAAATAGGGAAATATAACGTGGTTTCATGTTCCATACATTAATGCTGATTAATAGATCACAACTATAATATTGGAGCCTGCTCAACAGTTCATTTATATTTAGGTAGGTGATCACTTAGAACGTGGGTTAAATGAAATGTAATGTATATGGACCAGGCCTGCAAGCTAAATGTAAGCTAATACACTTTTTGTCAAATTCAACAAATATCTCCTCACATTTCACTAGCTTACTGTGCGTGTAGAAAAAATAATACTTAAATATGAACATAAACAAAGTGGCTAACACCGCTTGTCGTAGCACTACGCTTTGCTTGACAATGCATTTCGATGTATTAGGCGGCTCCGTGGAGGACCGCAGAGCAATACTGTTTATATTTGAGCTCAAAGTTCGCATGAATGACTGACCCTGCCTTTAATGACAGAAGGTAGTGGCTGGCTAAATCAAAGTAGCTGCGTTTACGTGGACTATTCTTATTGGAATTGGGTTAAAAGTCCAATCCAAATTTGCTGGAAAGTTTAAAGGCACTGTGCATACTGTTTTTTGTGAATATTCTCTGATCATCCGCCTGAACGCAAAGTAGGCCAATTGCTTTTTTTTCTTTTTGACGATTTGAGGTGCAGCTGCAGCCGCACGCCGCCTAGGTTGGATCTCCGGTACCTCCATAAACGAGTACCGTCATGTTTTCAGAATTTTTTCATCGACTTGGTCCCTAAGTATTGGTTCTCATGACATCCCTAGCAGCTATTTACCCCCACACATGAGAATCCACTAATACAAGTACTTTCTATTGTTGTCTGAAGACAGAAAGAAGTTTCTTCTTTGTGGGTTATGAACAGCCAACTTTCCCTGGGATTGTGGCTGTGTTAAGCTGTGTTAAGCACTCCAAACAGTCAACAGTGAAGAAGATGAGCCACTGTCTTTGTCCAATGAATATAAAAACAGGACAAGTCAAACGAAAAGGTGAACATTTACAGTACTTCATTACAAATATTGTTTTAACAACATGCTTTATACGGTTTTTAAGGTTTATATACAGTACAGCTTATGTAATATATCATTTAAATTACCAAATTTCCACTGATGATTCTTGCCATGCTACAATTCAAACTGTTGCATTCAGCACTCTTAGTTAGTGAAGCAGGGCTGTTGACACATGCCTTTGCACGGTTTGTTAGTGCTAAGAGAACCTTAAAACGTTCCGTTTTTTTTCACTTAAATTATTTGAAATAAACAACCCATTTGTAAAGTTTAATTAAGTTGACTTCAAGTGGTCATGCATTACAAAAAAAAATGTCAGGTTAGAGCATTTACATGCTGCTAATAATTGGTGACCATGGTTTTAAGAATACGAGCAACATGTCTACACACACATTAACTCAAATGATCCGTTTTCCATTTCTAAAAACCTTTTGTAATTCACAACTATATTTCTTTGTTCCCAGCCATTACAAATATATTCTTTGAGTTTTGAGTAAAAAAATATAAAAATGTCATGTCAGTCATTAGTCACTTGTGATTATGGGCTTGTAATACATATTAGAGTGCATGCAAACATGCCTGTTGGCTCAGACATCATTGTTAAACCTGCTAGAAGCTAGTTAAAGGCTTCTGTTTACAGGTTCATTTTTACTAGTGTGACAGCCCTGCCTTGTTATACAGGGCTTGTGATTGTATTCTCCCTGGCTGGATGAGTAGGCCCTAATTACTTTAATGAAGTGCACCTGGGCCTTTATGTATATGTTGTTGCACAGGAGAGCAGGGTCTGCCTCTAGGCTTGAAGCAGCCGTGACATGTGGCGATGAGTGGTACTGCAGCCGGAAGAACCCACGGTAAAACACCCCATTCATAAATTTGTTATCGGCTTTCCTGCTCTGCAAAATGTTTGCTTTGCTGCGTGTGCATTTCTCTTGTATGAGTAACAACCGGCGTATTAGCGAGCACAACATCGATCCTACTTGTAGTGTTAATGCTTAATATTAAACAAAACATGCCTACGATTATAAAAGTACAGTCCAAAAACAAAAATTTATGTTTTTTCTGTTGTACTATGGCGCACATGCACGAGGATTAAGATCGGGAACTCCAGTTTCACAGGTTGCAATGTAAAGTCTCTGCCAAACAAATAAAGATTATAATAATAAGTCTATGGTTTTGGCAGCACACTGTCCCTCACCCTCCTGATGTAAACAGTGCACCCTCCACCAAATACGTTGTTTATTTTCTTGTTTGTTAAAGCTAGCAAGCAAAACGCACCACATACATGTATATCGCTACATCAGCACCTAAAGATGTTCACGCCTCATTGTGTGATTTATTCTGTAGGTTAATTTGCAGTTTAGTTACAGCCTTTGAGCCAGGCCCATAACACTAGGGGTGGAGCCAGGCCGTAACGCTAGAGGTGGAGTCGGGCTGTAACACTAGGGGTGGAGCCAGGCTGTAACGCTAGAGGTGGAGTCGGGCTGTAACACTAGGGGTGGAGCCAGGCCGTAACACTAGGGATGGAGCCAGGCTGTAACGCTAGAGGTGGAACCGGGCTGTAACACTAGGGGTGGAGACAAGCGGTAACACTAGGGGTGGAGCCAGG
>JAOEGT010031226.1:0-10059 GCA_025447795.1 Speoplatyrhinus poulsoni | reverse complement strand
TGACTAGTGTCACCCTAATTCTATAATTACCCACAGACAATCCAGTTTGGACTCAACTCAATAATAGCCTATATTACAATCATAATTTCAAAGCCCCGCCCACAGGCCCGAGAGTGCCCCTGCCCCGCCCACATGCCTGACAGTGCCCCTGCCTCAGAGTGCCTTTCTGCAACTAGACCCTTTTGCTCTCTCTCTCTCTCTCTCTCTCTGAAATACCAACCGACCAATAAACTAAAGAGGAACCACTCCCTGCTGGACAGTGCACTGGTCTGGGCTAATGGATCATCCCAGAGATGAGGGCCATAGATGGCCATATAGGGCCACGGAAGAGCTCTGGCCAGCCTCAAGGAGCTTGTTCAGTCAGGAGGTGTCCTTGCCAGTGCTTCCCATGTCAGAGAGCACATATACTCAATTAAATACATGCTAATATCACATTATTCAGGTTACCTGTCAGCCTAACATGTGTGTGTGTGTGTGTGTGTGTGTGTGTGTGTGTGTGTGTGCGTGCGTGTGTGCGTGCATGTGTGTTCAGGATCCTGGCCACGGTGCGTTCACAATTCGACCTTCGAACACTGCGTGCAGTGAGAGTGCTGAGACCCCTCAAACTGGTGTCAGGAATCCCCAGTAAGTCACCACCAGTATGCACTGTGTTATTCAGCTAGCAATGTATATATACTTCACATCACATGATCACATTCCACGTAATGACCAGTGTACAGTATACTGTATGTCAATGTTGTTATTCATGACTGGTTCAGATTAAATCATCATTATTTATCCCCCTGCCGTTTTTACATTATTTGGCCTGTACAGTAAGGTTTGGTTTAAAATAGATTACTTTATGTCTACAGTGTCACACAATTGGAAAGTTGGAAAGAGTTGGGACACATACATTTATTTATTTGTACTGTTTAATTATTTTAAGTAATTATATTTATAGTTAAGTTGTATTTATTTTTTGTAGCATAACATAATACTTTCTCTTTTATTTCTTACTTAAAACATTAATGAAACAATGGAAAATGTGTTATTCGTACTAAAATACGAATTCGTACTTATACGTGTGCAGTCAGGTGTCCACACTCGCACACCTCTTGATTTGAATACAATGGCGTCTCTCCACACAGGCCTACAGGTGGTGTTGAAGTCCATAATAAAGGCCATGGTTCCCCTGCTTCAGATCGGGCTGCTGCTGTTCTTTGCCATCGTCATGTTCGCCATCATCGGGGTGGAATTCTACATGGGCAAGTTTCACAGCACCTGCTTCAAGATTGACACCGGTAAAGAATGTTACGGTGTTATTATTGTTGTTATTAAGCCCAGTTGCACTGCTAACATTCTGTTGTTTAATGTGTGTTCACATTCCAACAGCGATTTTATACAATTTCATCAGTGAAGCTGATGAAAAGACTTTACCCTTAACTAAACTTTTGATTAGGTAATACCGAATAAAAGTAACGACCATTATTTAATGAAGTGTCTCTGTATGGCACCGCCTCCACTCTGCCCCCACTGGCCAATAAGTGCACAGCACCTTTTTAATAATGCACACACACACACACACACACAATGATCGGTCAATCGTGATCTCCCCGTCTCTCTGGTCAGGGGAGAAGGCGGTTGATTGGCCGTGTGTCGTGGAGCCGCCGGGCCGGCTCTGTCCCAACGGCACCAAGTGCCGGGAATACTGGACCGGGCCCAACTTTGGCATCACCAACTTTGACAACATCCTGTTTGCTGTGCTGACGGTGTTCCAGTGCATCACCATGGAGGGCTGGGTGGAGATCCTGTACAGCGTGAGTCTGCACGCACACATACGCGCACACACACACACGCAGAATAACACACACAGAGTAACACACACAAACACACGCAAACACACGCGAACACACGCGCACACACACACACATGCTTGTGTTTTTAAGAAGTTACAACAAAGGCTTGTTTGCAAATGGATGGATGCAAATGGAGGACACTTTAAATGTATATTGGGCGGGAGGGCTTGCTGTAAGATCTAAAGGTTTAAGGTTAATTAACTGCCCCCCTTTCTTCTGGGGGATGAGAATACAGTAAGAACCGATTAAAGTATCTCAGCTGAGCTAATTGTTCTCGGGAACAAATGGTGTACTTCATTTATTGTCCTCCTAGGAGTCTGTTGTGATATTAAGATAATACATTGCATACATTATTAGTAGATATAAAGGCTTATCTTTAATAATAACTTTAATATAATAATATAATTAATATAGGTCATAAGGTCAGCCAGCCATTCGAAACCATCACACATAATCACACCTAAGCACACATAAACACACACACACATACACAACAGGCAAACACTAACCTCCCCTCCCCCAAACACACATAAACGCGCGCACGCACACACACACACACACACATTACAGTAACACACACAACCACACACCTAAAAACAACTAAGCACACACACACACTCTGTGGCAGGTGAGGAATCCTCATGAGTCTAAGAGCAGTGAACAGAGGTCGTGTCAGTCCAGTGCTGCTCCCATGAGCAGTGAACCTCTGGTGACAATGTATACCTGTCCGCTGTATTGTAGACAGGCACGGTGTGGGCAGCTATGTGTGACACAACATGAATATTACCTCTATCAAAGGACAATTATGTGGAGGACCTCTGGTCTAATAGAAACAGTGGAGGGACCCCCTAAAATGTCATTCCTTATTACTGTAAACCTGGTCCAACAATAATGTGTGGGGAGGCCATACCGTGTAAACCATTATTTTGTAATGTATACATACTGTATGCCATTACAGTAATGGGTATTTTCTGCCATATTGACATTTTTGGAAGAAGAAAGTTTGGGATAAAAATAATTTGGAGTAAATCTGAAGATTGAAGAAAATGCGCGAAATAGCGTGATTATTGGACATAGCCTACAGTTTGTAACGATATATGGAAATACATGCTATATTATATATTTACCACACATTTTGTCTTAATTCATTTAAAATATTCATTAATTAATTTCTTAATCTATGTGGTTTGTTTACTGTTTACTGTTCTCATGGTTATCTCAAAACGAGACGCATCGCTTCCGCGACTCTGGGCAGTAGATTTGTGAAAAGCCCTTTACTCACTCGTATAGGGCCGATAGCAGCACACCGCGTCTGCGTTGTGTCCCCATGTATAAGAAAGCTGCGTATTGGATCCTATGGCTATTTACAAAGACTCACATTCACACAATGCAATCTATTATAGGAACACAGCATGTGGGTCCATTTCTTTTGTGTAGACCACAATGTCTTTTTGTTCGTTGTGACAAAGCACTTTCAGAGCAATGATTACAGTCTGGGGCATAAAAGTCATGACACGTGTGTGTATGTGTGCATGTGCAGACACGTGTACGTGTGTGTGTGTCTGTGTGTGTATGGCACTGTAAGACCTAATTGTGGTTGTCCCTTTGTAAAAAAATAACGACAGTAGGTAGTGGGTTGCAACGTAGGCTGGAACACTAGAATAAATCCAATAGATTGTGTCATCTTTTCAGAAGCGTGATTAATTACACACGTATATAATGAGTTCCTATGAAGTCATTATACCCCGGCTGAGACACTGAGCGGCACCCGCGTCTCCTCTCTGATGCTGTAGACGTGAACGCACGGAGGGAGGAGAGCAGAGGACTACATTAAGGGGGATTCTGCTTCATGCGAATTCTGATCGTGTCGTCACCCACGGCGCAACTGCGACTCCGACTGGGAGGGATATTAGCTAGTCTCATCCAGTGCATAAGCCCCACAGCGGCAGCTTCTGCTATAGCTACCGCCTATAAGCGACACCGTCAGTGGCTACATCGTGGGGGGCGGAGGGGGAAGGGTAAGATGAAGTGAGCGATTTGGTCTCTCTCTGATTTCCCAACTGAGAACAGCGTTGTCAGTAAGTTATTATCACAACAAAAAAATAAAAGGGATTCACAACAGCAGTTTGCCTTCTCCCTCGAGTCAGTCAGGAGGGAGGGATGTTGCTCGCATGCGTCGATTATGTGGCAATCTTCATTTCATGCCCTGTGGTATTATTACAATTTCCTCTGTCTTGCCGCTGACATAACACGCTGTCAACAAATTGGACACGGCCCTCGTGGACGTCTTCGGGGACATGTTTCATGCTTGACACACACCCCTCCATCGTAACGGTGATGCCAGTATTAGAGGCCGAGCTGTCTTTCTTTATATGGTAGATTACAACCACAGCTGATAGCCTTGTGATAGACTGACTGAAACCAAAAAGGTTTCTAAAAGCTGTTCCTTTGTAATTACCTTTGATGGACTACATCACTGTGATTGTCAGAATGTATCTGATTGCTGTTTACAGGGTAGGGAGTACTGTGTGTAATGAATGCACATGAGGGGAGTACTGGGGAGTAAATAGAGTATTTACGTTAAGATACGGTACGAAATACGGTACGAAATAAACACTAAAAACAGTTTTGCGATGTAGTAATGTATACTGTTATATCTCCTGTGTCTGTGTCACAATAATGCGAACATAAATAAATAATTGCTGTAAGCAAGATTGTTTTCTATTTTGTAGTTCAGGTAGCCCATTGTGATTAGAAACCATTCCCGTTCGTTATAGAGGCCCTTTGTTCATTTATACCCCTGTAGTAAATAGTTGACCGTTATAATATTACGTAAAGCAACACGGGGGTCACTAAAGGGAACTAGCCACCAGACGCTTTTTTTTCCTCAAATTACGATAACTGTGTTATGCCCCGCCAACTTTGCCTGGGTCACATCGACGAACAGGGCAGCTCACGCTGAAAAGTTTAGAAAATTGTCATTTTAAATGCGCGTCTAAAAAACGCTAAAAAAAGGCCAGTCGCGCCGTACCATAGACAATGATATCGTTAGCGACACGTTTGCTAGCGACGCCCTCTACAATATATGCTGTGTACAGTCAACCTTTAGTTTATACAGCCGCCAAACGCCAGTGTTATGCAGCCGTGCGGCGACGTTAAGAGCCGATGCGTCTTGCTGGCCGATGACGTCAGTGGCGGCGGCAGCCATGTTTGCTACATAGAATGCTGACTCATGCCCTGCTGCTGGCATATGGTCATATAAGCCAGTGTGGATGGATGGGTCCTGGTGCTGCCTCAGGACGGAGCTTCTGTCACACCTGTTACCATGTCACTGCCCCCGCGCTCCAAGAAGATAGCGTGTACTACAGCATTTATTCATTTATTGAAATGTACCATAGTATTTACGCTTTGGTACATTTCTCAGATCAGAATTTAAATTCTCAACTTCCACATCATCAAGTCACATCATAATAACAATTTCTCAATGTTTTTTATTTAACAAATTGCAAATGCTTGATATAGATATAGATAGATATACTGTATATTGAGATATATATATATATAGAGAGAGAGATAATGTTGGGGGCAGGATAATCTAGTGGTCTGGGTGTTGGGTTCCCAGCCGGAAGGTCATTGGTTCGAACCCCGTGTTGCCCTATCATCATTGAGCAATGTATCTAACCCCTTACCCCCCCCAACTGCTCCCAGTGGTTGGTCGCAGCAATCACCATCAATCACCATCAATCACCCATGTGAATGGGTGAATGGGTGAATGTGAGGCAAAATACTGTAAAGTTCTTTGAGTGGCAGGAAGGTTAGAGAAGTGCTATATAAAGGCAGTCCATTTACCATAAAGCAGTCTTGTGTATTTTTGATAATTATCATCAAAATGTTAGTGTATAGTTCACATTAGAATATAGATACTGTTACTGCATATTGAAAACATGCATGCATTTTGACTAGCATGTCTGTAGACAATGACACGGATTTGTAATTCTTACGGCAATGACATGTTCATCGACGTACACATTTGCTTTTGAGGGATAGACTAAGGACTTTTGTTTAGTTAAGAGCTTTTGCAGATACAGTAATAATAATACATTTAATTTGTAATGCACTTTACATTTGAAACAAATCTCAAAGTGCTACAGTACAATGTAGACTCATAAAAAGCACTAAACACATCAGTAAACAGTACTGTGTTATGTTTGTATGAATAGTTTCGAGAAATAAGTACGCTTGTTTGCAAGTGTAACACTGTAATACTGAGTTGAAAAACTGCCTTTTCTTTTGTGCTTTGAAATAGCACAAAAATAGCTGACACTACAATTCGTTGACAGACCAAAGGTATTGTAAAAGCAGTGAATCCTGTTTAATCTCACATGAAGCAATGTGTGACATTGTACTGTTGAAAATTAAAAAATTCTGTACAGAAATAGTGCATTCTTGTGCATTCTCAATATTGTAATTGTCATCAAACATGTAGCCATAAGTGTAGGCTACATCAGACAATACCCACAGAATGCAGTTTTATATTGACAACACGACTAAGTAATTTGACACAACTGAGCACCGTGTTTGTCAACAATGACACAAGGACTTGACATTCTGATGGCGATGAAATGTTTATTGATGTAAAAATGTGCTTTTGAGAGAAAGACTGTAGTCTATTTTGAGCAAGATACAAGCTTTTGCTGCAAATACATTGCAGTATGCGGTTTGCACGAATTGTTTTGAGAAATGTACAAGTTGGTTTGTAACTTTTGTGACTGAATCAAACAATGTACCAAAGCGACAGCAATACTGTATTAGTACTGTATCACACTGTATTTATCAGACAGACAGACAGATACTATTGTGCTGTGTGTGTCTATGTTGAGTATACACTGTACTGTAACTTTATGGTAATACATATTTTGCCTAATCCAGATAATTATTATTATATATTGTACTTCTCACCTGGCCACTGATTCAAAGAGACATGGTATAAACGGTGTACTGTAGCAAACACATATAGGCACACAGTATATACAGCATGTTTTGTCCAACCCTACTGTCTAGTTCGTTAATAATACGCAAACGATTATTGATTAGCTGCATTTCATTCCAACAACGTATCCTGTGACAGTCTTTACACTTGTCCAGGTGGCAATGCTGGAAGTGTGTGTGTTTGTGTGTATTTTCAGCTGTTTCTGTGTATTATAGCTGCAGGGTGATTAGTTGTGTGTGTGTGTGTGTGTGTGTGTGTGTGTGTGCGCGTGCGCGCATCTGTTTGTTTGTGAGTATAGGTAAATGTTTGTTGGGGTGTTTTGAGTGTTAAATGTATGCTTGTGTTGTGTAGTATATGTGTGTGTGTGTGTGTGTGTGTGTGTGTCTGTGTGTAAACATGCAAGTGTGAGTGTATACGTGCGTGTGTATGTGTGTGTAAGCGACACCTTGGCTGGTGTACTGCAGCAGTAGCATCCATAACTCCTGCCAGGGAAGCCTGGCTCTATTTCACAGTGAAAAAGACGTTTGCCCGGGCTCCTCTGAGCCCAACGCCTCTGCCTGGCCCATCACAGGAGGAAATGGTCTGTGTCAACAGGCCCCTCTCATTCCTCCTGCTCGCCCACTGAGTGTGTGTGGTAACAATGTGCGCTTCTCTTCATATTCATGTGATCCTCCTATAGAGCCATCCATCCCCAAAGACACCAGGGGAGAGAGAGGGAGAGAGGGAGGGAGAAATAGGTGGAGAGAGGGAGAGAAATGGAGGGAGCGGGGGCGGGAGAGAGAGAGAGATGGAGGGTGAGAGAGAGCGAGAGGTGGGGGGGGGGGGTAGAGAGGAAATTAATTACACAAGAGGTTTAACAAAAATCATAATATTAAAAGCAAGCATATATTAACAAACAATTAGGATAGTATGCAAGATCTGACGTTATTACAACAGTGTGTGTTGAATCCCCTCTGCTACCTGTGACCAACTCACATGCCATTTACATGTGTGTTCGGCAGCAAATGTGTGCACAGCAGTGCAATTGCAGTAATATCCCCCTGGCAACGACAATGATGAGACACAGGTGAGCGTCAGCAGAGGTAAGCGCAGAGACACAGACGCTGAATTGATTGCAGGCGAGACAGAGAGGTAAGCCCTATCCCTGCGGTCACACAGGTGACAAAGTTGTAGCTTGTCGCTAAACGGGCATGTCTGGGATTGTGTTTACCAGGATACAGAACTAAACAAGCAGGCTAGATAAGACTGCTAGCTTAAAATATGTTCCCTCTCTTTTTAATGTCAAATATATTTTCAGCAATGATCATAGGCTTTTTTCCCCCCATAGGAAAAATGTAATAGTCAGTGACACCACAACCAAACTGTCTTTCAATATTTTTTTTTTTCTAAAACGGTGTTAGGTCAGGGTACAGTGACTGAACTCATGAGCAGGAGGGAGGTATGGGGGGGGTATTCTCCCCGTGTATGAGTATGAATGAGGTTCTCGCCACCTAAATATGACTTACAGTAATACTGTAATAACATATGGTGGATTGAGAAGAGGGAATGGAGACAAATATGAGCTGGGGCAGAAGCTAAAACACAATCAGGTAAAGATGGGTTTGTGTGTGTGTGTGTGTGCGCATATATAATTATGTGTGTATGTATGCATATATCATATGTATGTGTGTGTATAAATGCATGTATAGTGATGTGTATATGTATGCATATGTAATTATGTGTGTGCATACAGTATAATTATGTATGTATATATGCACATATGTACTGTGTGTGTGTATATATATATATATGCATATATAGTGATGTGTGCATGTATGCATATATAATGTGTGTGTGTGTATGTATGCATATATAGTGATGTGTGTGTGTGTGTGTGTATATATGCATATATAGTGATGTGTGTGTGTGTGTGTGTGTGTGTATGTATAAATGTAAGACCTTTTACAATAGAAGCAAATGTCCATGTGTGTCGTCAAACTGCTCCCCTCACCAGTTTGCCCTGGGGTGTGTGACAGCACCTGGCAGGAGATTGAACTGTCACACTCAAGAGGATTCCTTCCAGCAGGTTGTTCACGGGCTGTAATTTGTGTTGTATTACACAGCCGTCCTCCAGTAATATAGGACGCACACGCGTAGCTCTGTGTCGTACTAAAGCAGAGGAGGCTTGGCTGAAAACTGGCTCAGTGTGTGTGGGAGGGTTTATCTAACAGACAGGTTGACATACGAACCATGACCGCATTGAAAATGTCCTACCAGGCCAAAGTAACATTTGGCTGACACATTCATTGTTGTTATAGCTCTTTTTGTATACTCATCTGCCAAGTGAGAATATACAGTGTATAATGCAAAAACACAATGCTTGAGTCTATAGAAAATACATTGCTAGACACTGAATGTAACTGATTTGAGTGGATGGTGAGTGAAATCAGTGGGTGCCAAATATTTGACCATGTATTGTTTTTTTTTATCGCATTCAATAATGTGTATACGTGCTATTTGGAGCATGTAGGTGTGGATCTGTACATATTAAGGAATGAAGCTATCTGTTTTATATTGAATCATAAGGGGCGACCTGCTTTTCTTCTAACAACTTAAAATGACAAGTTACAAAATCAATGACACAAAAATGGTTATTGATTAAGCAGGGCTTGTATGTCATCAGCTGTTCCTAAATAACTTTATGTTTTCTTCAAAGCAAACATGTTATTTCATTGAAGTCCAAATGTGTACTTATGGGCTTTAAAGGTGATGTATCTGCATACATCACCGCAATATTAACATTATTACTGTATAAAAATTAGCTCTAATTTGTATATAATATGATATAATTACTCAATGAACCGACTCCTAAAACTGTTCACCTAACATGGATGGTGTGTGTGTGTGTGTGCGTCCGTGCGTGCGTGCGTGCGTGCGTGCGTGTGTATGATACAGGCTAATGATGTGGCTGGGAACATGTGGAACTGGCTCTACTTCATCCCTCTGATCATCATCGGTTCCTTCTTTATGCTCAACCTGGTGCTGGGGGTCCTGTCAGGGTGAGACACACACACACACACACACACACATGCTCAACCTGGTGCTGGGGGTCCTGTCAGGGTGAGACACACACACACACACATGCTCAACCTGGTGCTGGGGGTCCTGTCAGGGTGAGACACACACACACACACACACACACAAACACACACACAGGCTCAACCTGGTGCTGGGGGTCCTCTCAGGGTGAGACAC
>JAOEGT010031225.1:0-24604 GCA_025447795.1 Speoplatyrhinus poulsoni | reverse complement strand
ATAAAAATTATTATTATTACAAAGAGTAAAGTACCGAAAAAAGTACCGTTTAGGTACCGGTACCGAATTTGAGGTACGTACCGGCACCGGTATTGATTCAAATGTGAACGGTACCCAACCCTATTTAACGGTATCTTGTATGCTAATACATTGTACAATTCATCAAATATCTTCTCATACTCCACTTGCATACCATTCTCTGCGCGGTATTTCTACACAGCCCGGGCTCATTAAATAGGAACACATACAAGGTTGTGCAAACCACACACAACAACAATATCCTAGCCTTTGCAATGGGTTTCCAATGTGTGAGGTATAATTGTTTGTGGACCCTGTTGACATCTGGCCCATCCTTGTTTGAGAATCAATCATCTACGTATGTAGATTATAGTGACGGCTGGTATGCTCATATCTGCCTAGAACCAAGCTGACCAAAATGACAACTGACTTAGAGTAAACTGTTGCAGAGTAACT
This sequence comes from Speoplatyrhinus poulsoni, assembly GCA_025447795.1. Lineage (NCBI taxonomy): Eukaryota > Metazoa > Chordata > Actinopteri > Percopsiformes > Amblyopsidae > Speoplatyrhinus > Speoplatyrhinus poulsoni. The sequence continues at coordinate 24,130 of JAOEGT010031225.1, read as the reverse complement.
CAGTGGAATATGCTAGAATAAATATCCTTGACCCCCTCTTATCCATAATGGCATGCCACATATCCCAAAACGTCCATTTTGTGAATGTCTTTGACAATATCCAGGCTAAACCATCTCATCATCTTAACCAGGTCAACACTGAGCCAGCAGATTCATCTTCGAGCGTGACATGTGGTGTACAGCCACCCTACATACACCTATATGGACAAATCCAACCAGCTAATACGATTTGGAATCATTTTGAAGGCAGCCTTTGTTGGGGGGCCACTCAGGGTGGTCACGGCATGTGACCTTCTCATAGTGGGGCATGCTGCCCTCCATCTATCTGCATTAGAGGACACTTATCAGGGACAGGAGTCAGCCTGACGCTGCCCCAACTTACCCGCTCCTGGAGGAAGAATGCCGGCCAGAGAGCAGAGAGCAGCCCCCAACTGAGCTGTTTGCCTGTATCTGTGTTGCTTGTAGATATCCGTGTATATGTGTCTCTCCCCCCTGTGAGGATATGTGTCTGTGCGTGTGTGCGTGTGTGTGTGTGTGTGTGTGGGAGGGGGTGTTGTTCTGTACAGATAGGACCCTGTGACGCCAAGATATGCGCAGCCTCATTAATTAGAGGTTCTCATTATCCCCTCTCAGGCTCCAGACACTTAATCAACACCAAGCTCCAATGAAGGGGCACACATACACAATGTGAAATGTGGGAAGTACAGCGGGCTTAATTCTGACACAACACGCTGTAAGAATGGAGTGCTCCTCCAGGAGGTGAATGGATGCTGATGGGGTTATTTGTTTGCCGTGATGTATGGCGGCTAAACAGAGGGGCTGGGTGACATGGCTGCTGAACACTTTTATTATTACACTGTTGTTAAGCATTTCAAAACAGATCCATCCGTCTGCCACGTCTTAATGTGGAAGTGATTTGTCACGTGTGGAAGGAAATTCTATTTGCATGTTATGAATATCCATATTGAATGCTTTATTGACAAGATTATCAAGCATTTCCTATCCCTTTATTGCCGTCGTGCTTGTTTTTAATGTTACGCCTTTGTATTAACAATATTTCTTTGAAGAAAATTCAAGGAATTGACTGTAATGTGTGCATACGTGTGTGTGTGTGTGTGTGTGTGTGGGTGATATCTCCATGTATGTGCCAGGAGTAAATGTATTGCCATGTCCTTGGCTTCTAACATATTGCTTTTAACCTGCAACCCATCTAATTAAAGGCCACTGTTTATTCAAATGGAACAGAGATAGTGCAAGATCAGTGTTGTGACTCCAAGAAGAGCAAGAGTGCTACAGTATCTTCTACTATTTTGTTTAGTTGTTTTTGGTCTGGGTTTATAACCCCATTGTGACACAGTGTGTTCTTTACCCTTTTGCCAGACCACTTCTGTTATTGCCATCTAGCTAGATAGTAGGCTCTTATATAAGGCACCACACAGACACATACAGGCATGGAGCCCTCGCATACAGCGAGGTACAATAACAGCTAGCCCACACGTTCCGGCCAGGACGTACAGGCAGTGGCAGCAGCATTTTTGAGGGCATGACTGGCAAGAACACGCAAAGGAAGCACAGCAGTTAAAAACAGCTCCGTGGTGGAAAATGAGTTTTAGTTATTTTATTTATTTTTTTACTTTTTACATTTTTTTGTTACTTTTTTCCCAGAGACTGGAGTCTGATTTCCTGTGCGGCTCTGATTGGAAAAGCAGAGACACGCAGAATGATCTTGCTGCCTCTGTATGGAGATGCCAGATGACAGCAGCTCTCCCTATGAACACAGGCTACCGGAGAACACAACACTGGAGTGGTCTCAGATTGATCATCAAACATGCCTTTTATGGAACAATCGCTGGCAGACACTTGTGTTTGATGTTAAGGGCTGGTTATTTGAGTGTGAGCCGTGCTAGCCTGTGCTGACTGTAAATGTAACGGGTATTTCAGTGCTGTGACTGGTGGGTTCAACACAGAGGAAGCAGGAGCTCGTGAAGACATGGCCACCATTAATAAAACTTGGGCTAATCCTATACTGTAGGTGTTGGAAGCAATTCACTTGCACCGCTTGAATCAACCTTGAATCACCACTGAATCAACATTATCTATGATGTCACGAAAGCACGGACACGGAATGACAGCTTGTTATGTGGCAATTGGTATTAACGTGTAGTCGCCTATTGCAAGATATTCTGTATTTGTAAGATAATACACGTTTTGTCAAACTCACCAAATACCTTATTTTTTGCTATCTTAGCATTCTCTGTGTGTGCTGACAAGATAGTATGGAACAGCCCTGGCTCCGTAAATAGGAACATATACAAAGTGGCGGACACCGCTCACAACAAAGCCGCTTTGCTTCGCAATGCGTGTCAATGCGTAGGCGGCGCTGCGGGTGAATATTGTTTTGATATGAGCTTGAAGTTGACCCCACCTTTACGACCCAAAAACCTCCAGTATACTTTAAAACATATTTACTCACTCGCTCACTCTTGACCTGTGTACATAGAGCTCAGTGGACAGATTGCAATTCAGTCTTGTGCCAGCTGTGGCCTCGGCAATAGTGTCAAGCAGTGTGTTTTGTTGGCCATATGTCACTTGTCCTGTTCTATTTGGCTTTGTTTCGTGAGTGACCCCTGGGTGAGTGACCCCCAGGGACACCGGGCCATTGACACAAGTCACAGCGCCAAGGGGTCCATTATACCTAAACCAATTTAAAACCCAGTTGCTGATCTGGGTAATTTAAAATGATACCTCCCCATTCAATATTGTCCGTTACCTTAATTTCCCCTTTCACTAATTTAATGATAATTTCTCAACAGTATGCATTGATTCTGTACCGTACCGTGTGTTGGTGATACCGGTAAGCTACTCTTGTGTTGTGTTGACTGGTCACAGCAGCGGTTCTGTTTTGACTTGGGCTAGCTGTTCTGCTTTGGAGTTGTTATTAATCTAGGCCAGGCAGAGATAAAAGCAAACACAGGCTGTGCTTAGAAGATAAATTAAGTATAAAAAAAGCATGGCACCCTCTGGTCTGTTAACCTTGAGGCATGTACTCCTGAAGGTTTACCACACACAGTATAAGCATATAGCCATTACTCTTACCTTCACTGTTTCAAAGCTCCACGCACTGTTCTGGATGGTGTTGGTGTTTCTACACCACAATTTAGCCAAGGACAGTAGGCTACAAACAGCAGTGGCGTGTTGTTTGGATCGCTTTATCCCATTAATGCCAGTCTAAACGATGAAGGGCTTAAGGAGTGCTGAAAGGTTTATATATAGCTTCTAAGCAGGTGTACTGTACAACCACTTTACTGTATTTCTGGAAATTAGATGGATCACACAGCGCGGCATGAGAATAATTTGATATGTGATATTTTCTTTTTGACACATAATATCAAATGCAAATGCATGAGTTGTGACATATTCCAGCTTCTATCTAGCTTTTGTCATTATGTGCACTTTTGGTGAATCTGTGTGTGTCGGCACTATGACCCTGTTACCTGTGACTGCGCTACTCTGGTTCCACGAGTGCACAGTAACTGCAAGGCTCAACTAGAGCAGGGAAGGAAGTCGTTAGAGAACTGGAGTCCAGTTTGTTGCTTTTGCAGGATATCCTTCCAGCTCCTAACAGAAATTCCAAGGATTTTTTTGTTGTTACCCCTTCTCCTGCAAGTAATTCCCTTGTGCATGTCACACAATCTCCGCTGAGCTCTCTTTCACTGTCCTTGAACACGTTTCAAAGCGTTTCTGTGCTGCTGCGAAGGGATTCGACAATTGTGAAACATTTTGTATTTTGGAGACATATTTGTCTTTCTCGTTTCTTTTTCTTTCTCTATGGAACATACATATAAGGAGAAAAAAGGTCAGACAGTGTGTTGTACGCTGATGTAATGCTATAATCAAGCCGTAAGGACAACTTAAGCGTTTAAAAAAACTTATAGAATTTTTTAAAACATTTTTTATTTATTCTATTACACAGTCGCAGTTGGATTGGTCGTCGAAAAAAAGCCCTGCTCTGCTCCCCGATTCTGCAGGCTACGAGGAAGGGGTGGCTCATATCGGACTTGTAGACTACTTTGGATTTACGCACAGGACCTTTCCTATACTGATTTGATTTAATGCATATCATGTATTCGAGACTCTGATTTATTATCAGGCGAATCTGTGGATTAACCCGATCTCTGTGCCAGCTAACTGAATTGACGTAAAGCCACGAATCACACATCATGCGCCGCGTCTTGGAGAAAATATGCTGCAAAATTGAGAAAAGTCGCGAGGCAGCATGACTTGCGCTTGGAATTCCCTCGAATCTATATTATCTTCTTATATAATATCTTAATGCTGTTTATTTTTGGTTTACAAATATGATGAAATGGCAGCCCCGGAAGAAGGTGAGTGTATCATATTTTTTATGGCCATAAATAACGTTTCTCTCGTAGTGTAGGCTACAACACAAGTTGTCAAGAGGCTGATCGGCCGTGGTCTTATGTTATACTGTCTTAATAACTTCTACTTGTATGCTATCAGCTAGCCTACATGTTGGTAATGTAGCCAGAACATAGATGGCGAGGAAGTTGTAGGCTATTCGTTTCTTCTTGACAATTCTAGGTTTTTGTTTTTCGGTTCAATGCATTTTCTAAAAGTGTCATCAGTAGTGCAATGTAGAGAATATTCTTGGGCCCAATACTATATGAGCAATATGCTACATGTGCAAATTACAATGTTTTTTGTCTTAGATTCCTATAGCCTATGTTTTCATTTTCCCAATAGGCTAGTTGTCTTGGTTTTAGTCTGTGTGTAAAATGCTACAGTAGCCTATTGGACTTCAGCTAAGGGGCCATAATGGCTGCGTTGATTAATGTTTCTGGGCAAGGGTTTAACGCTTGCCCAGAGTCAAATCCCAACACAGAACTTAAAACCCACTTAAGAATGCGTAAAGAATGTGAAACATCCCCTATTGCGCTAAGCCTAGTAACATGCTCAAAAGTTATACAATGAGTTGGTGCCAATTAAATAGGTTATACATAATATGGCTTATTAATCGAGTAAGACTGCAGATCATTTAGTAAAACACATAGCCCCCCTCTCCCAACCGATAAACAGAAACACCGACTTACTGCAAGACACATATTTTATTTCTCAATTTATACATACAGTTTAAAGACATGGAAATATAGCTTTGGCGATACAAATCATAACCAAATCCTGTCACAGTAGTAGCGCAGTTTAATGTTTTGACCACCAGGTGGCACTTGTCTAACAAGAAGCAACCGTTTCCCAGAGGTGGTTTTAACACGCAGTGAAATGATCAGCTGGACTGTTTTTCCATGTTATCGCCTGCATATTTTGTGCACGAATGTACACCATTGTTTTCCTTGGGCATCTGTAATGTATCAACAGAGCGACTAAGATGTGATCACAATTTCCCTGCTAGCTATTGAGCGACCCTGTAGTTAGGCTACAGTTTCCTTTTAGAGTCTGCAATTTATAGTAAAATCAGTTAGGTGTGATCATGTTATTTCATACTAGCTGTTGAATAGAGTTCGTCTTTGGTGTGGATAGCCTTGTTGTTTTCTTTCACCCACACTGTATTCATGTGCCTGGGTCTCATTTCATCAGCTGTTTGTGTCAGTGTGCATCTCAGTAATGAGGATAACTGGAATAATTTAGTGATGATGAAAGAAAATTCTCCAACTCGTGCTTTTTTCATTATGGAATTATTAAGAGAAAATAAAATGGTGTGTGTGTGTGCCCTGATCATTTCAACAGCTGTGCAGCATATCTGCCAGAATCATCTAAGAATACTACCCCCTTTCCCGAGGAGTAAAAAACCTTTACCAGGAATGAATTCCCACTCACACTGCAGAAAATCTTCCCAATATGAAAATATGGTGTTTTTTTGTGTTGGTGGTGTTGATTGAGTCTTCACAGTTTGTTTGTTGATGTACACATACCGTATGTACACATCAGAAACACACACAGCACTCCTGAATGCTATTTCACAGTAGTGCACACGCACAGCCAAACACTATACGATATCTACTATAAATATTGTACTTTTCTGTTTTTCTTTGTATGTACATTGTGTTTTGTTGTTTTGTGTGTAATACTCAATTACAATGTTTTATTTTACTGAGCAAGGTACACAATATGTGCAGGCCTAAGCATATGGCGGACAGCAGGGCAATGAAAAAACAACCAGTGTCCAATGTAGCGTTCTTCAGAAGCGATACACTCACACATGCACATTGCACTTATAGATAGACACACAATAAAGACTCTAAAGGTCCTCGGGTTTTCTCAATCTCACTTATTGTTTATCTGCTTTCCAATCGGTCACTTTGTTCTCACTTGTATTTCCATGGAGATCAATAGGAGAGTGTAGGTGGATTCATATTGATTTGGGCCATAGTGTCCACTCTGCCTCTTCATAATGGATTGCACCAATATGTTTGTAATTTCAAACGTAATGTTGAAAAGCAGAGCACTGTTCCCTCACTGTGGATGTCGGATAGCCCATCTCTGCACACGGCAAAAGAACGTAATTTACGAGAACGGGATTCGATTTTTGTCATTAACTTAATTCTCTGATTTATAACACCTGAGCCGATTAGAAGAGTGTGTATTACAGTGTTATGGTGGGGGGCATTGAACTAATATCCAATAAAAGCCTGATAAAGCCAGCTGCCCAATGAAAGTCAATGTATTCTGTGGAGATAGCTTTGTTAGGGCTTAGCAGCCCAGTGCAACAAGGAAGATAGGCCAATGACATTCTCCCTGTTACTTCTACAAGCACATGAGCCCGACATTCTCAGTAGGTGATGTTACGGAATGCTAATGCGCCTCTACAAGTGGCTTTGTGAGGGGATAGTGGGAGCACACAGTGGCGACAGGCACTGTGAAAATACAAGCATACAGCACCGGGCCTTTGAAGAGACTAGCCCGGTGAACCAGGTACCTGTTGGTGATGGCCTGTGTTGTGAGAGCAGAGAACAGCACTAATGAAGTCCCCTCTATCAATGTACAATCAATGAATAAGCAGCAGTGCATTTGACCACAACATAGATGAAGTATGGCATTAGTGTGTGCATTTTATGTTAAAAAAAATGTCTTTTGCCCATTGCTATTGTGTCATTATCTACAATGCACGATCATGTTACACATATAAAAATCTGACCGCCATATGTTTTTTCTCATGTTACGTTTATTTAGTTTTACCTCGTTAATGTGGTGAGTGGCTTCAGTTCCAGCTCTCAGTTTATGCATTTGGAGTTCATGCGTATGGCAGAGCGAGCTACAGCACAGGAACTGCATGTTTGTTTTTGTGGTCTTGCCAGATGTCTTCCCTATGCTCCTCACAGTTGACTTAAAAAGCCTTCTCACCTGTGCTTAAGTTGGACTGGGCACCCTCCATGCCACTGGAATTTCTGTGGCCGGAGGAGATTTGGGAGTTCCACAGTCAGCAGGCATTACATTTTACATTTTACATTTTACATTACATTTTTACCTTTTAACCCCTGCAGTGCTGTAGGGAGTGGGGTGGTGGGGGGGTGGGGGGGTATGGGGGGGTTTCTCACGCTGTGTATCTGCTTTGATTCTGCTTTATGTATGAGCTCTGTGGTGTAGGGGAAAGCGCTATCTCTCCCTCCAGCGGTCCAGCAGTCCCTGTGACGACTACTGGCTGGCAGCAGCGCAGCAGTTTTTGGAATACATTTACGGCAAGGAAGAACCCGTCAGAATGCCAGGAGAATTACCGGAGTACACATATCGAGTGGGGGGGCGGGGGAGAGGGGGAAGAGGGAGCGTGAGAGGCTGTCAACCGCGAGGGGAGCTGGGGGAATCACTTGGGAGAAGTTGGGAATGTTGGACAAAGATTGAGACACAGTGGGAAAGCAATAAGCGGCAGGTAGCTGCCGGTGGGGCTGGGTGAAACGAGGCGGCGGACGGGAGAATATAGAGACGAAATGGAATTACGGCGTGGCGGTCGACGTTGATGGAAGACTGGAGATGGATGGATGGAATGGGAGAGAGCAGGAGGAAATGGAGAAAGAGCAGGGGAAGGGGGGGGTGTTGCAGGAGATGGAGATGTGGACTGGAGGTGTGAGCGGGCCCTATGGTGATGCAGCAGCCTGGATAATTAATGATGGGGACTGATGGCACCTGCTGTTCCCGATGCTGCACACTGTTTATGGACACACACCCACCCTACTGAGGGGAAGGGTCCGTCCCGCTGCCTTCCGCTGGGACGTTGGGTGAGCGGGACAGAGATGGAGCAGGGAGAGGAACATATTGGGATTCCGCGGGCTGTGGCGAGACCTGAGCCGGCAAAAACCTCACCAGGGAGCCCGCTGTCAAAACAGCACAGGTGGAAACAATAGGGATAACGGTGACCAGGCCATTCCAGCCCCCATTAATCCTCATTCAAGGGGCCTGCTCCACTCCGCGGTGCGTGTGCAGATGGATTCTTGGACAGCAAGCGTGGTAAATGGAAAGATTGATTTGGGTGTTGAAAAGTACATTTGTAATGTGTTCTCCAGTCCACAGAGCACTCGTTTATGATTTGCTGCAGCTTGCCCATACCCCTGTGCCCCTGTTAGAGCAAAATGGAAGTGCATCCGGGCTTATTGAGGTCACTGTTCCATGGGTGTAGTCTGCTGTGGTAGGGTGTATAGATGGTCCTGGGGGTGTCTGCCACCAGGAGCCCCCGCAAGAGACATAAAACAAACCAGGCTTGATGGGACACTTCAATAGCAGCACATTTCCTTGTTCGGTGAGGCGGAAAACCCGCTCTGTTGAGCTTCACTGTGTTTAGCGGCGGAGCTGTTCCGCTAGCATGAGAGTACACACCGGCGATATCAAGCCCTGAATGAGACCCGTCTACGGCACCAGAGACATGTCTCTCCCGGGCAGTGTGTCCTTCAGCATGCGGCCTGAGAAACAAGCATGCCTTTCCTCTGTTTCACAATGTTTACCATGGCTAGGCCTGCAAAAACCACATATTCTACATTCCTTCATAACTCCACATCGGAGTTGCAGGGGGCGGGGCCCCATGCAGCTGTGTGTGTCCATCTCAGTGCTGTGGAGACATACTGTGTCCTTAAGGGGGCCTACGGTGTGATCCAGACAGGATGGTGACGTGTAAAGAGCACCGCTAATACCACCCTGACTCATAGCGACTCCCCTAAATCCCACTAATTCCACCCCTTCTTTTGTCCGAGATGGGATTTATAAGCCTTTCCTTTTGAAGGCTCAATTTTCCAGGAGGCTGAGCTGTGGCCTTTACGTGGCCTGGGCCTCAAATGCCAGTGGTTGGAACAGCACTGGCGGTCAGCTATTGACTATTGATATGTTGACTTTCTAGTCAGCCTCGTCCTTCCCAACACACGCACACACACACACACACACTTGAAGCTGGGACGCTATGCGAGTGGCGTATTCATCTGATCTCCTGCAAACCCTGGTGAGGTTTATCTGCCCCACAGTGTGTTGGTGGTCAAGAGTGAACCTGGGTGTCAGCAGTCGGTTACTGCAGGAGTGGGTGTGGGGGGGGTTTACCAGACACAGCCGAGCCATGGGCAGATTGGGCACCATGTCTTAGTAGCTCCCCGGTCTCTCTCTCTCTCTCTCGCTCTCTCTCTCTCTGTCTCTGTGTTTATGTATGTGCGGACCAAGCCGCGGGAGGTCTTTACTACTGCCGCACGTAGAAAGAAAACCAAACAAAGGAGGAATGAGAGATGTACATTCCAGAGCAAGCCTGGCTCTAGCTGCTGTCCCCTGTTTGTACTGCGTGGATGTCTGCATGCGGGGCTACTTATGTCAGCCGCGTGTTTACAGTTGTTGGGCTGTGTGATGCAGGAGCGCTTGGACGTGCTAAGGATCCACTGTGTATCCTCTGTGGGCTCGTCTCCTGCAGGAGACACATGACTCCTGTGCTCTTAACAAGGCAGACAGACAGGTGGGGGCTGACAGGCAGCCAGAGATAGACGCTGTAATGAGGACTACAGAACAATACACCCTCCACTCCCCCCGCATCATGCTCCAGCATCCCTAATGATCTCATGCCTCATAGATTTTAGATATTTAACTAGAGCTCTGTTGCTATCTAATATCTAATAAAGGCTTAGCTACTAATATCGCTGTCAATCCCCCAGCCCCCCACCTCCCCTCCTGCTGTTTGTCCCATGCCTCACCCCCCCCACAGTGTTCCTATGCAGAGACATTTCAGTTTGCTATCGTGCTTTCGTCCTACATTTACGAAATGTTTCTCTCACCTCAACACCTCAACTCCCCACCCTCTCGCCCAACGAGAGGTTGCCCTGCCACCGTTCTCCGCGGGAGCCGTGAGAAATGACGCAGAAGATTTGCGGGCGTGTTGGCGCGTGGCCGCACGTCGGTTCGTGTTGGCGCTACCTACGTTGTGCATTTGTGCTTTTTTTATTCATCCGTTTATTTTTTGAGCCGGCTGTGTGTGTTTGTCTGCGAGCATCTCTTGCATGTGTGGACAAGTGAGTGATGTCCTCGTGCTCGACGGGAAGTGATCGATGAGAACCGTACGATCTAACCATCCGTCTCAGATAACAACATGCTGTTTTTGCCTTTTCTCTTCCAGCATCTCGTCCCCCTCCCGCAACACTTCTCATTAGATAGACTGGGGTCAGAGGCCACATTAGAGCAAATATTGTTTCCCAGTCTGCAGAGGGCTCCAATTACCACTGAGAAATCTGCTGCTTCTGCGGTGCTTTACTTCTTTAAATATAGAAGACGGCTAAAGGCTGTGGCTCACTGCTGCACCTACAGAGCTAACGATCTCTGGCAAACTATGCTACAATCTTTTAGCATGCACCTGCATTTATAGGCATGTAAAATGTGTTGTCTCTGCCACCTGTGTGGATGAAGCACACAGTGAAACATCTATGCAGGCTGCTCTGTGTTGCAATAAAAAGAAGTGCGTCTTCGGTCACTCAAGCTGTGCCAATTGAGGCTGTTAAAAGCGGAGTACATAACCACCCAGTGAAACAAAGGACCATAAGTTGCCATTCGGCAGTTGGTGTAACGCTTCAGGTGTGAAATTACCCAAGCAATCTCTGTTTTGAAGCATTTGAAGTGGGGAATTGGGCGTATTCATTAGAAGAGTGTTGTCTTGTCAGTTGTGGCTAGGTCATGGCTGGTAGACTATAATGGCATTTCCTGTGAGCGTACTGTATTTCTGACAGAAGAGAGTTGAGCAGCTGCCCCATTAAGAGCAGTTGAAGCTGACACACTGTGATGCTGTCTCAAACTGCTGATCCCAGTGTTACGGTGAATGGATACTTTGCAGGACTAAGTGATTGTTGCTACTAGCTACTTGGCAGTGTTATAACAATGCTTTTGGGACCAGAGTGTGTCATGGCCTCCCTGACTGGCATTTCGGTATGTGAATGTGTCTGCTAGCAGCTTTCTTTATCTAGAGAAGAGCATCTGCAGACACACACCAAAACGACTTACCCAAATGTATTATTCTCTCTAAGACAACTGGGCAATACTATTATTTATAGCTTTGCATTTGCAGAGCACACGCTCTACAACTGCACCAAACTATGAATACATATTAGGCCCTCAAATGCACTATAGTTGGTTTGAGTAAAGCTATTGACATTTCTAGCCAGCAAATTCATTTCCCCCAAGCTCTAGCATTGGGTCTGCATCCCTCCATCTCTGCACCACACTGCTGTTGTCAGCTAACAGAGCAGGGCCCCAGGCCAGAGCAGGTGCAGACTGCAAGGCTGCTGTGACTGTGTCTCTCCTGACACTACAAGCACACACTCGTGGGAGCGGCTTTGGCTGCGTACTGTATCTGCTCTCAGCAAAATGGCAGGCCGGGATTGTTTGTTATGAGAGGAGAAAAAACTCTGTGCTGGTAGTTTTTATTTTATTTTATTACTTTTTTTTGTTGCGTGTGTTATAAGTAGAATTGGGCAGGTGTTTGGACATTAAAGCAGCCCTCTTTGTGCCAATGTACTCCCCCAGAGGAACTGTTTTGACAATCTGCAAAAACTGCAAATGTGTTGACAATTCGGGTTGTTTCATTTTTGAAGCGTGTCTTTCTGGTACTGTGTTAAAAGTCTAATTTAAAAACTTGGATAGCGCTGTGGCAGTGCTGCTAATTACATGATGTGGTTCAGAGGCCTAATCAGAGAAAATAAGCATCTGTTATACGATGCATTGTCCATTGTATAGTGTGTGTAAACCAAGGGAGTGCCTTGATAATTATGCCTTGACAAATGTCTAGCAAATACAGACTTACAGTATTGTTACAGGTTGGATTAGTCAGTATAATAATGTATTTTGATTACTTTTATTATCACTATACTTTGAATGTCTCAGCACTGGGAACAACAGTAAACATTCACAACATACAATCTCTGCTTTCCATACCGTGTTTTGATATGGGATATAAGAAATGGCGTGACATTTGTATTGGATTTCCAATCAAAGTGAGATAAACAATATAACAGAATGATGGTGGTCTGGAAGACATGTTTAAATATGTTGTTTGAATTGGTTAATAAAACAATATTAAGTCACAGGAAAACCTCAGCACTGCACATTAGGAACCTTTACCTTCACTGTGTTTTCCTGTCATTCATACCCAGTCTTCTATTATACGGGCTGAGCATGAGCACTTTATGGGGACCAGACAGCCACTGGCAGGTTGGCAGATAATGGAGATTTCAGCGTGGCGGGCTGACACTGGCTCTTTGACAGCTCTGAACGCTATCAGAGCCTCTTGCCCATAAAGACTTAACTCCACCAGCCTCATTTCCTGTGATGACGGAAACTGTCGCCTCGGCTCAGGAACTGCTCATCTTCCAGGATGTGTATGCATAACAACAGCAGACAGAGCAGTGTTGTTCAGGTCTCATCCGCCCGGCTTCCGCTTTTCCTATTAGCTATTGACGCAGTGCCTACTTGTCTCAACCAGTGCTTGTGTATAAGTGCTTTCCTGTTTGGGAAATTAGCGTCAAAATGATCTTGTTGGAGTGCCCGGCTCAGCTTGGCTTTCCATCATGGTCTCCGGGGAATTTTGGAAGGATTTATGGTGGGGGTTTATGAAACCTGATTAGAATATCGTTTGAGTTAATTTGAGTTCCTCCCCCCTGTTCCATCTATCTGCGTGTAATCTAATTACAGATGGTGGTTTTCTAGTTCCTATCAAATGAAAATGTAACCGGTCTCTTGAGAAGGGAAGGGGGGGGGGGTTGTAGAGGCCCACCTCCCCTGCCTCCTGGTCTTTTTCACTCCTAAGCGCCGGCGGAGGAGGTGACAGATGTGGATGTCATAGCAATCAGATCGCTTTGTCTCAGTCAATCCGCACAACTCCATCTCTGTCACCCAGCTGCCCCGGAGCTGCCGGGCACAGTTAAGACATCGCAGAGTCCCCCTATTTTACGTCTTCAAAGTGGAAACACTCCATTATGTTTCTCACAGACAACAATGACCTAGTTTTTACATCTCTGTGTGTACAGCGTTACAGGAAAAGCACGATGGAGTTGTTGCCAGTATGATGTGACTTACTGTACATCGCGATTATGCTGACGGAGAGAATTGACTGTTGGCAGGATTATGATTAGACACAGAAAAACAGTCATGGCACTATTCTCAGAAATGATGGGCAACAACACAGTATTTAGCTGCAGCATGGACCCAATATATAATTACCAACAGATGGTGGAATACCTCTCACGCAAAAATTTATTTTTCTTTTTTCTTTTCTTTTGTTCTGTTGGCTTTATCCAACTTAATCTAATATTCTGTTTTATAAACTTTCATTATGCTGACACCTTCATTAGTTTCATTTTGTTGAAAAGAACAGCTCCTGTCATCATAACCGATTGTGATTCAAGAGGCCACCGTCAACTTTAACTATCTTAATGTGACATGAAAGAAGTTAAATTGCAAGTCGGGCATTTCTGTCGCCGATTACGACACAGGCGCCTGCAATGTCTTTATCCTGTCCTTCCCAAGCACATTTCTCCTCGTAGTTATTCTTTTTTACCTGTGTCTAAATCCAGCCCTGCTGTTCATCCACCTCTGCTTGCTCTCTGTTCTCCATTTCCAGGTGTATATCGCTCAGTAAGAAACAACACTCAGCTGTAAATTGTCCCATTTCTCACATTTCACGTCAGAACGTTGGTGCAGGCAAAGAGGAGAGAGAACCTGCTAGCCAAGCACATCGGCAGCACTGTGGATTCATTAGTCTCCCTGGGTCTTTGACTCCAGACCCGAACGTAGCCTGTGTTATCGTTCTAGTGTGTTCATTGCATTTCAGCTTCAGCAGAACAGCGAAAAGTACACAAGCGGCTTGTACATTGGTCATGAAAACAAATGGGACGTATACGCTGTTCACACATTGTTGCAGCGCACTAAGCTCTGTGGTTTTCGAGTTGGAGGGGGAAAAAAAGACTGTGTAAGTGTGTAAGCCTGTAAAAGCATAAAATTAGATACCCATGGAGCATAAAATTAATTCTGAGATACTTGCAAAAAGGTCAAAGGATATTTTCAAACGCAACGTTAATACTTTACACGACATTACCCAGGGTTGAATTGGGATGTCCAGAACAAAATAATCCATCTTTGAAGTCTTTAAATCTTTTTTTTTATGACCAGATTAAGAATGACTTTATCCCGTTTTGATGCACACAATGTTTTAATTAGTTTAGAATGACATTTCTGCTGAATGGCATAGATACTGAGCTGTTTCGCAGTTGTGTCTTGTTCAAGCATCTTCTTATGTTTCCTCAGTGGAGGCTATCTCCCCAGCATAGCAGCCAATTACACTGTACAGTAGTTAAATGGCCTGTCCTGACTGAGGCATCTATCTAGAGCTCCATACACAGCTGGAAGAACACCCTCTTGTCTTCAGCAGCCCAATTTGTCAAGATCACTCAATCTGATTGGTGTGTGTGTGTGTGTGAGTGAATGTGTGTGAGTGTGTGTGTGGGGGGGGTGGCGGCTGGGGAAAGTGAGAGAGAGAGATGATTGCAGGGAGGCGGATAAAAAGGCAAATGCAGATCAACCGTAATCTCTTTTGAGGAGCCGTACCTCTGCATGCATTCCTTCACCTCTCTCATGATCTCATTTTTGCTTCCTTCCAGGGCCCAGAATCTCGCTGACCTCTCGTTTTCTCACCCCTTGATTTGATCTTTTTTTTATTCTGTACTTTATTATTTCCCAGTCCTCTTCGGTCTCCCTAATTCCAATTTCCCCAGATCCTTCCCCTTTCTCTCGCGGCCTCCCCGCTTCGTTGCCTTTCAAGTGTGCTGCTTTGGACAAAGTGTCTGTCGCAGAGGGGAGCCCAGGGCCTTCCTTGAGTTTGTGTACATGACTATTGCATACCTGCGTCTCCTGCGCTGGCCCAAGATCAGTTCTAACTCATCCCCTGGTTAATTGAAAAGCATTATAGCTAAGTGCTCCACAAAGCTCCGCTCTCAGGCCGCAGCTGAGGCTTTCTCACCCATGCCCCCTCCTCACCACACGCCCTCCACCCATCCAAACCTCCCCCTCCCACCCCCACACACACACTTTTCATAACGGACACCAATCAAAAGGCTTTTCTGCGCGAGCCACAGCCGAGTGTTGGAGAAGTGAGGTTAAGTACGCCGACAGACCGACCTTCAATATAGCAAAGCCTTCCATATCAGAATCTGACAGCCCGTGAGAGCGCGGGAAGAAAGGGCTGGGTGGTACGACTTGTAATTGGACTGGAATAGCAGAGTGGATGTGAACCAGTTATTGCTCTGAACTGTCTGTCTTCACAAACTGCTGACAGAGGTTGGATGAAGGGTACGGGCATGGGCAAATACACCTCGCGGTGTTTGACAATGGCTGTTGTTTTCTTTTAATGAAGCTAAACTGCAAATCACACACGCACACACACGCACGCACGCACGCAAACACACACACACACACACACACACACACACACACATAAATACATAAAGACATTCTTTTAAACAGGCTGAGTGGTACAGTAGAACATTCTAGCATACTATAGAATACCTCACAGAGGAATTTGGGATTTTATGCTCTTTCATTGCTGGTTATACAGAGTGCTATTTTAAACGACCCCCTCGCTGTCTTGAGTTGTTAATTCGGGATATGGCGGGAGTGGGCATGCCACCGACACTATGGAAACAAGGTCCTCCATGTTGCCTCTGGACATGTTCATGTTGGAATATGGAGATGTTATCTTCGGAATGGTACAGAAATAGGGGGGAAATGAGTGGGAACTTGCTATGCAGAGAAGGAAGCAATCTGTCAGGGGAGCGTACGTTTTCTGCCCCCATTTATTATAATTCTTTTTCCAAATGAAAATACTCTTCTACAAATTTGCTACTACGCCCCCTTCTCTCTCTCCATCTCTCTGTATCTCTCTATCTCTATATCTCTCTGTATCTATATCTCTTTCTATCTCTATATTTCTCTCTCTATCTCTCTGTTTGCATCTACTCTGCCTCTTCCCCGCCCTGGGAGATGGGGAGGTTTCAGTTTGAGATGTATGAGTGTTTCTTTCTTAGCATCTCGACAATGACAGTACTGTAGCTGTGTGGAGTGTTTACCAAAACAGTACGCACACTCCTAAACATATCATCCGTGTGTGTGTGTGTGTGTGTGTGTGTGTGTTTGTATGTGTTTGTGTGTTTACCCTTCCACACTAAAATGATTCCTCAGTCAACTATCTGCCTTGTGCCTTATTAGGCACTTTTTGCACCTGTGCGCATTTGTTAAAGAAGCTAGAATTTTAAGTCACATTCCAAGGGAACAATTTTATTTCCCCACTAAGGCCTATGTGGTGTTCTGCTGTCGTGTTTGTGTGTAAGGGCAACATTATTTATCCTTAAGCATTTTCCTCTTGCGTACATTACATAAATTGCACACACACTTCCTCCCCTCATCCTCATCTTCCATTTTTTCTGCACCCCCTCGCCCCCCCAACTCCCCTTCCCCTCCCCCCACACACACACATCCAACCACCTGGCTTGGTGAGGCTGGCAGGTCTGTGGAATAGCTTCACTGTGAAAATTAGATGCATAGTGGCACCGTGTCAGAGCACCAGATTGAAC
Organism: Speoplatyrhinus poulsoni; assembly: GCA_025447795.1. NCBI lineage: Eukaryota > Metazoa > Chordata > Actinopteri > Percopsiformes > Amblyopsidae > Speoplatyrhinus > Speoplatyrhinus poulsoni. Next base: position 7,034 of record JAOEGT010031225.1, on the reverse strand, counting down.
ATTAGCCCAAACAGGCCAGAAAATGTTTGCTGACTTAGTTTATTCATTAATTTATTATTGGACCTCAGAGCCAGGACAGAGCTCCTGAGTGGAAACCTGCTCAAATGAGCCCCACATGATGGTACACACGCCTACTGCGTGTGTGTGTGTGTGTGTGTCTGTGTGTCTGTGTGCGTGTGTGCGTGCGTGCGTCAGAGACAGACAGCGATAATGGGAGAGAATCTGCAATACAAGTGTTATGTGTGCCTGGGTTTGTGAATGTGTGAACTGGGAGATGGAGGGAGATTTGGAAGCCTGCGACAGTCTCTCTCTCCGCCCTCGCTCATTCTGCGGAGCATGTCTGGTTTATATTTGTCTCCCTCAAAGCAAAGTTTTCCACTTGGCAGCCTGTTTAGCCAAATGATGTGTGTGTGAATGTGGGTGGATGCAGCGCTCCATCCTGACTTCAGACAGGGTTATTTATGGCTGCGTGCGCGCGCGTGTCGGTGCTGTGCGCGTGTTTGACTTATTGCAGGGTCACAGGATGTGGGCTGATCCAGGTGGTACTTCATCACTCTGTTCCCCGCCTCATTCCCAACCCAGTCACGTCCTGCCCCGTCACCGCTACGGGTCACCTCCAGTGTCTATATCAGAGCACGCGTGTTTGTGTGTGTTTGGCGTCAGCGCAGACACACGTCGTCACCGAAACCACGCGCAGGCCCGGCAGCCACGCACGCGCGCGGTGTCTCTGGACACCCACGCAGCGGGAACGTGGGAATACCGAACGCAACATGTCTGTTTCACAAGCCAAGCCTTCCACACAGCTGTGTGGTACATCGTTGATAACGCAATGGTAATTGGGGTTTGCGGTGCCACAGAGCAGTTATCTTCCCCATTCATTCTCTTCCCTTTCCTGCCTTCCCATACCTGCTCTTATTGTGCTTACAGAATGTGCAAACTAGATGTGATATATTGCATTAACCTATTCAGCCACTATTGAACTTTTATGGGCTTTTTTTTACGAGAGAGATTTTAACAAAAGCTGTGCCCTATATTACACATTGAGTACTGCCTCGATCTCCCTCCCTCTGTCCTCTCTCTCCTCTCATTTTTCTCAAGGTTGCGCGCAACCGACAATGGCGCCTGCTTAGGTGGTCCGCCCAGCTTTTAAGCTCCCTCTATAGCCGTCAGGGCTGATGGATGTGTGTAGTATGTGGCTGTGTGTGTGTGTCGTGTTTGTTGTCGCGGGCATGTATATATGTCAATGTGTTTGCATGTGTGTTCGAGCCGTGGCTTTGTTGACCCACAATGTGTAGAACACTGTTCCAAGGGAACCAATCGCTGGCGCTTCCCATTGCACATGTCCCCGTATCTCCACTGAATTGATATCACGGAGGCCATGTATTAAATGTTTAATGCCAGTGGATGTAGAGGATTGCTTTTCTACTTGTCCCGATTAAATATTTAGTCACATCTGAACGGTGCCTTTGACACGGCTAGTTGCTCAGGGACCTGCTCTCTAGTACTCACCGTGAAGCGCAGGAAGCTAGCTGACTTCCTGCTGTCTGTTAGCTTGTGGCTGTGGTGCTAAGGGACCCAGGCAGTCAGGAAAGTGCCAGTTGCAGCGCTAGAGGTGAACGGCGAGGTTATATTTAGCTACGTCCTTCCAAAGGCTTGCTGGCTCTCTACATTGCCCACCCCTGGATTAGTGTGGCTACGCTGCTTCGTCCTTTGAATGCATGGGACTCTCTATGACTTCTTTGACATACACTGCAGGCCCTGGCAGCGGAATATTTTTGCAACCCTATAAAGGACATATTTCACCATCTGTAATCATATGTTTTGACTTTGCCATGTCTGGAAGACTTTGGCCATTGTACGTTGGAAACGCAACCTCCATAATAGAAATCCGGAGATTGTGATTGACATACTCTACTACTATATGGCGCTATGTGATCTACATAGGCCTCTTGGGTCCTGTATTCTACCCGGGCTGCCATATACTCTTCCTTCAATATAGCAGAAGGATTTCTAGACATACGTCCGTTGGGACCAAATGGGGAGACACCTGGTCCAATCGCAGAGCTGTATCCAGTGCTGGCTCTGACTAGAGAAGCAGAGTGTGCGCCTAGCGCTGGAAACGCACCGCACCCCGGCTCCTTCACCTGCCCAACCCTGACCGTCCAGCAGTGTGTCACCCAATAGAAGTGCACTCCACGCCCACAGAGACAAAGATAAGAGAGGCAAATACAGTCCAGCTGGAGAACATTCACTCTGGTCTGGCGTGGGAGAGGAAAGAGTGTCTGACCCCCCCTCCCTCTCATTCCCTCCAACACATCCAGTGTTTGACTGGCCTATTAGACAACTTACAAACGAAGGCCGCCATTGCTTTCTGGCAGAACGGGACAAAGGAGAGACATCGAGAGGACCTGCCCAGGAGTAGCTTTGGGGCAGGAGATGGAGAACACAGAAACGCATTGTGATCCGTGTCTCGGTAACGCTGTAGGATTGATTGTGTTGTTACACATGGCATTCATGGTTGCACCTTACCGCACAGTATTAACTAGGGTGCTGCATGTTGACATTCACAGCAACTATTTCAAAGGTGCAATGGAGGAGACTCGTCTGTTCCTAAACGAACCATTTCCAATGTGATGGGTTGTGGTTTTGTGCATAATTAGAGAGTATGCAACAACTGTGTTTTTGTCTTTGTGCAGACACAGAGCCCTTTGCTGGCCACTCCTTTACTCAAGAGCCCTGTGGTTGTGCTATAATGCTATTTTCATTGTGTGGTCTCGTCATTTGCTGTCGTATTATCTGTCTGTTTTTTTCCTAATGTGCTGTTTCCCTCAGGAATGCTGTTGGGGCTCAGGCACTCTGTGTTTCATTAGTTGGGTCTTGAGAATGCCGTCCATGTATGGAGATGGGCGAGACATTGCTTTTGGTATTCCTGACGTGCATCTCTCCTCCAAAGTGGGCCGCATTATAATTCATTAGTGGTCCTCCCATCCTAGGGTCCTGGTTGACTGAGCTATAGCGCGCGCACACACAGCATCTGTCAGGACTGAGTTGTGTTGTGTTCAGCGCTTGGCAGGACTTGGACAGTGGATGGCTGTACCTCATTTGTTTAACAAGGATCACCTTGTTAACATCCTGATATCTACATCATTGATCGGTTTGCACGCTCACTCGCATACAGTACAGTTTACGCAGAGAACAAGACGTGATTCTTTAAACGTCCTTTTGCTCTTGCACATAATGTCATTAATGGGAAGAGTGAGCAGGCACAGAAATGTGTTTGTGCATTGTAGAAATGCATTGTGAATACAGACTGTACCACACACACACACACACACACACACACACACACACAGAGTATAAAAAGGGTCTGTTGTGGCCAGCGTTTACGGAGGCTTGCTGGGTGTATCAGTGGCAAAGGACCGTATATGGGTGTCTTTATGGGTGGATGGTTTAGCTTCACAGTGTAGCATCAGGCGTCACAGTCAGACAGCCATGGTGTCCACACCTGCTACTCCACATCCATGTTCTCTCAATGTTCCGGCCGAGTACTGACTATAATTAAAAAGTGTAATTATATCCGATTCACTAACACGCTGAATTAGTAGAAATACTAATACTAATTGTTTTGTTTTGGCTCAATTACCCACTCACCTCTCATGGGAGCTGTAGCTCATAAGCCAGATATTAGCCGTGCCAGCTCTCAGTACCCACCCGCACCTCCAGAGAGCCCCGTCCCAAACACCTGCGAGCATTTAAGCACGTCCTTTGGTCAGCAGATATGTGCGACATCGCAGGGAACCCAACAAGATGGCTTCCTGTGATGAGAGGCCGGCAGAGCGGTGGCTCTGGTTCTCAAGTTAAGAGAGCAAATGCATATACAGCAGCCTCGCTCCATGTATGGGAGAATGAGTGGGTTGATCAGGACCAGTGACTGGAGGTCACCGGGGGTCGTGAGGCCGAACAGCACCGACCTGAAGTCATTTCCCACACGCGAGCACGCAAGGAGGATTTCCTGAATGGAAGAAACGGGCGGGAAAAGAGACTTTTCCAGATGAAAGGAGGAAAAGCGATGGTGGAAAATGCAGAGTGTCAGAGGAATCCTGTAAAGCAATCTAAAGCAGCCAGCCAACCTTGAAGGGAGCACACAGTCTGCCTGAGCTGTTTCCTAGGCATTAGCAGTCTGTGTAGGATACAGCATAATCTACCTGCCAGATTAAGATGACATGGTCATTGTCTAGAGGAGGGAATTGAATTATGGCGTGTGAAGGGGTTTAAATGAGATTATAGGGAAAGAGCTCTGCCACCATGTGCTAGGTGTGCAGAGGCAGGTCGCGCTGATCAGGTGTGAGGGGGTGCATCCCTTTTGTATGGTGGCCATAACTGGTACTGCAGTAAAATTATGGGTTTTTCCATTTGATGGCCCATAGAAAACACATGCTTCTAAAATGATATGAACACTGCACAAGTAAAGTACTATGAAAAGTAAGTGTTCAAATATATCTGTTTAAGTCTCTGGAAGGCCAGTAAAGCTCTTTCCCCTCTGCGTGACATTATCATCAGGCATGGATTCACAGGTGTGCAGCATGCAGGCACAAAATACACTAATACACACGTTTTCTCTCAACGCGTTTTGTATGTCGGGACAATTAAGCATCCACCATGCTTTCTGGGTGCACTTTCTAAAGAATTTTTTAGAATTTTTAAGAATTTTTTAACACTGTGTCCAGTTGTATAATAACATCCAGGTTCACACACACACACACACACACACACACACACAGTCTGTCTTGATGTTGTATATAACATGTTGTTCTGCAGTGTATTTCCAGAGCAGACAAGATTTTTCTGTGACAGGGCAAGATGCCTGTGTTTACTGTGCTAGATTACCGCGCACGGTGCTTCCCTGAGCACAGTGCGCGGACTAATCCCTGGGATGGGTGCCACATCTCTGCCCCATATTTCTACATGTGTAGGCAGGTGTTGGACCGGTGCTAATCTCCTGAAGTCCTGCTGACTTCACATGATCATCCCGCTTCCACTCTAATCTTTTCCCTTCAAGATGCACGTGTGTTCCTGTGGACGGATTAGGGGGGTGGGCGCATGTATGCATGTTCATGTAAATGCGTGTGAGTGTGTGCGTGCATGTGTGCGGGCCCTTACTGTACATGTTGCTGTTCGGTGGGTGCTCTAATCTCAGAGGTTATGGCTGTGTGTGTGCGCATGCGTGTGTGTGTGTGTGTACGGTATCCACCCATGGGGAGGAAAGCACACAGCAGCAGCTTGCTATTTATGTTCTCATTATTGATCTTAAGTTGAAATGACACAGAGGCTTTGTAACAATAGTGATGTTATAAATTAATCACTTCTGCTATTGTGTAATATGATCACTTAGAATGGTGTACACAAACATACACAACCGTGTGTGCGTGTGTGTGTGAGAGAGAGAGAGAGAGAGAGAAAGATTAGCAATGGTTTAAGCAGATGGTTAGCCTTTGTATTAGCCACCAGGGTGTTAACACAGACAGGGTCAATCTGGTGTGCAGGTCTGGGACCAGGTTGGTTCAGGCTGGGTCGCTCTGTCTGGGGCTCTGGGATAGGAGCAGTGGGGGTCTACCACATAGCACAATATGGCTCTGTGTGCTGCTTGGGCTCAGTGCAGGACTAGGGTCAATGTGACCTTTGCCCTCTGTCGCTTGCTAATTCTTATGTGTGTGTGTGTGTGTGTGTGTGTGGGGGGGGCATGAACACATGGATACAGTATGTATGCTCTGTAGCCTTGGAGCGGAATAAGGATACTTTAGAGGGAGGGAGGTTCCTATGGTTTAGGGACTTTTTCTAGTCAATGAATAATTTTCCATATTTAAGCATTCTCGTTTGTTCTCAATTCTCTGTTGATTACATGAGTTCGTTGCTCTCTGCAGGAGGCAGACTGCAGCGCTTCATGCTTGGAGAGCCTGGTGTTTGTCAAGCTCCCATCACACTCGCTGCAGAGATGGCCCTGTCTCTCTCTGTACATAACGCTGTAGCTATACATTGTTACACTGTATACATTTAACATCCCTTAGGTGAAAATGGATACAGCAGCCTTCAGTTTGAAGCGTTACGAGAAGCAATTTCAGGGTTTTCAAACTTCACACTGGTTGTTTGTTGTGACGCGATGACGCAATGAAGCAATTTCCACCGCACTGTTTTCTTATTAACCAGTTATCTACGTTGAACATTACTCATTTGTAAAATCCCCGTCTTTTGAAGGCACTATTGCTCATGTGCACCAGCTCAAAAACTTGGCCTTGAGGACTATTAATCCCTGCTCCAAACACTAATGAGCGTTTGTGGAGGTCAACGAAGCCAGACTGTTGTGAATATCGCTCACTGTGATCCATACGCATTGACACAGGTGGAAAGCTGCTGTCACGCCAGCCCGCGCGGCGGCTTCGTGACAGCAATGACAAAAACGTCCGCCGGCTGAAAATAGGCGGCCACCATTTCCCCGTCGAAACACGGCCAGTCAGGACTCCTGATCGATCGCGGTCGTTGCAGATTCTTTCAGGGCGGTGAGTGGAGAATTAGGGAGAGTGGTACCAAGAAGTCTTTGGTCTGCCTGTTGTACTGCACTGGGGGTTTACTGACATGGGGACGGAGTCTGAAGGTCCCAAGAGTCGTTTGGCAGTGGAACAGGGTTTCTATTTTGGGCCGTGTGGTTATTTGAGAGAGTTGGTGGGGTGGCAAAAAAGAAAAAAAGAAGGAAAAGCTGCTTTTTTTTATTTAGTCTTTTTTCATGGTGGCTATTACGTGTCATCACTCCAAACTAATCATGTCCTGGAAATTGAGCTGGAGGAAGACTGCTGAGCTTGGACTATTACGCCCTCGCATTTTGCTCTGCTCCCCCTCTTCATTCCCTGCCCCCCTTCAGCATTTCTCTCTGTCTCTGCCACGTCACCCCCCCTCCCCCCAACACCTCCACCATCTCATCGTTCTGCCTCTTTATCTCTCAGTCCGATCTGTAATTCTCCACCCCTCCCTGCCTCACACCC
>JAOEGT010031184.1:0-10062 GCA_025447795.1 Speoplatyrhinus poulsoni | reverse complement strand
ATTCTCCGGCCAATCTCTCGCTCCATAGTCCCCTCACTCGCGAACAAGACCCCGACGTACTTAAACTCCTTCACTTGGGGTAAGGACTCATTCCCCACCTGGAGTAGGCACTCCATCGGTTTCCGGCTGAGAAAGCATATATATATATACTATATGTGTGTGTGTGTGTGTGTGTATATATATATACACACACACACACACACACACACACACATATACAGTATATGCTTTTTGGTCAGTGTGGTGTAATATCATTTAGTAATTTAGAACCCTTCAGTAAGGATATAAATGTAGGTGTGTGTTGGGTTGATGTAGATGTAAGAATACATTTTTAACTGACCTCATGAATCCCAGATACTGCTCCTATTGTCAGAGACTTTATAAAATGGGTACAAACTAGTATAAATCTAACGGCAAAGCACCAATACCACCATACAAACACGATGCAGTTATTCCTGTCAGAGAGCATCAGGGAGCTAACAGACTTTGCTTGGAATTTAAGTCTGTAATGTATTTCATTAGGTTTGTTCTCAGAAAAAGGCAAAATACACCAAAACATTTTAACAGAAACAAAAGAAGAAGTGCATTGTGGGAGAAAATGATTGACAGATAATGTAAAAAAACTGACAGTTGAGAAGTGACAACAGCTGATGGTGTGGCTTGGCTGATAACTATTGACATGTGTGTGTGTGTGTGTGTGTGTGTCTGTGTGTGTAGTCAAGCAGGAAAGTAGATACTTCCCAGTATAGCGCCTCCCTGTGGTCAGAGCAAAGATGCTGGCACTGTTCTGAACATGAATGGCTGACTTTTCAACTTGGATGTTCATTGGTCCACAGCAATAGTGTTCTCTGAGTGGCTAACCCGGGCCCCATTTCAGTAAGCAGGTTTAACCAACTCTGAAACTAACCCTGAACTCTTAACAAACTCAGAGTTTTCACTTAACCCGCTACAGTGTACAGTGTTTAGTGGTGACAGGCCCTGCCTGCTAAGTTACGGCCCACATGGTCCACAGAGTTGCAGGAAGGTAGGTTGTTTGTTCCGTCATAACAGTAAACTGTATTTGTCCTCCAGGCACATTTACTCCTTGTCAAGGTAGGGCAAACCATGGCTGTGGAATATTGGCCTGTTATAACGCCGCCATGTGATATATTTTGGAATTGACACACGCACACACATGCACACACACACACACACACACACACAAAACCACAACAAAAGATCAATCTGAAGAACAAATCTCATAGATGTATGGCATTGCACTCAACAGGCAGAAACAGGCAGAAACATAGCATTTAAAAATTATTGGAAATATCTAATTTTAGCCATAATTGTTGTCACAATTGGGGTCACGAGCTGAAAAGTTTGAGAACCCCTGATCTATTCGACTGTTTGAGAATCTGTTTTGCTCCATTTGCTGTTCATGATTGTACACTACTTCCTGTAATAATGAATAACAGTAAATAAAGTTTGTCCAACTCAAAATACACAGAATGGAGGTTTTGACCATTAGGCTTTTCCCCAAAACTAAACCAATATACAACCTAAATTAATAAACCTAAATCAACGGTTCTGCTACTTGGAACAAAGCAGTTATAGGTCACATTGGGTTGGATTCTGCCTCAGGGTTGATATTCACTTTAAGACACGATGATAAGAGAGCCCCTTTGTCCCGAGAATGGAGTCAAAACATGACCCCTTCGCTATGGTGTTGGTGTAGTCAGATGTACCCCAAATAGTTCCAGGATGGATAATAACCCCCAGTTAATTAAATCATCTGATTCACCAAACCATAAATCCACTGAGCCCAGCCGGTGTGATCGGGCCCTAAACGTCCCACGACTCTGACCGGGCTTCAAATATACAGTATACATGTTCCATTTTTGAGTAGAACTTTCTTGTGAAATACTCATCGGCTACTAGCCTGGGTAGAGAAGTCATTGAGTGTAGAAACGCTGTCGGGATGGGGAGTAGACAACAGGAGGGAGGGGCCAATTGCAGCAGCAGACGGTTGTGGGAGGGTCTTGCGGCAACCTCTCAAGGAGAGTTTCTTTAAAAAGCTTTCTCTCCATAATGACTGATTGTAGCTTTAATATAATTTAATTGAGAACCTCATAATCACCTCAAATAGTTCAACAAAAGACTTAACAGCTTGTTTCAGAATATTTCAGAATCCATTCTCTTAGTTTGCTATACTTCCGTTTGGCTCTGTGCTACAGACACAAATGTCCCGGCTGTGTGTCTTCCTATAGGACACAGCAGGAGAAACGCTGGTGAAGTGGGACACCGCCTGTTGGCTTTAGGTCTCTTCTTCTTCCTCAAGCCCTCCTGTTTCGTTGTCCATAATGCCGCCTCATCCAACTGGAAATTTGTTACACTTCTTTTCGCCAACTGCCCCAAGCAAGGCAGTGTGTTACCATGTTTATAGTCAAAGGTCCACTTGTGTTTACCAGGAGAGTATTTGAAGTCCTCTGATTCGTCAAAACCAGATCTGGAACAGAACATTGCTCCATTTACTTTTGGCCTCCATTAAACCACGTTAAACCAAATATATGAACCAATAACCACATAAACAACAGCCTTTAAGGCTGGAATAGTATGAGAGATATATATAGGATTGACCTGGGGGACTGTATGGTCCTCACAGCTGAAGATACATTCTCTACCTTATAGTCTGTCCCCATGCAGTACAATGGATGCCAATTCCCCAGGCTGGCCAACCGTGAGGAAGGTGAAGATGAAAAAAAAAAGTAAAGTCGCTGTCAGTCTCGTCAGATTGTCTGTTTTTCTCCCCTCACTGCGAGCTTTTTGCTCCCGGTGACACAGTAGCCTCTTGCTCCAATGTCCCATTACCTTTTATTGTTCATACAATATCAGTTTTCATTTAGCAGGCAGTGCCTCTCGGCCTGCCACGGTGGATCATATTCCACGAGGTTACATGTGGCCCTCGGCTCTTAAGACCACGATAGCTGATTTCACTGTATAGAAACAAAACAAAACAAAAAATTCCCCAAAACCTTGATGGCACCAAATTGATTATTGTCTTCCTATTGACCTTTTCAACACACCTGGGCATCCTGGAATAAATAAAACCAGGTTATCTGATATCTCTGTATAGGAAAAATACAAATAAAATCCTCAAAACCTTGATGCACCAAATTGATTACCTATTGACATATTCTACACCTGGGCATTCTGGAATAAATACATATATATTATATCCCGTCCTTGAGCGTTAGTCTACCACCTCTCTGCATGAGCGGGTATGGCAGCCATCAATATTTCCCAGAATGCCTCAGCAGCTCCTCGTCTCCTCCTCCAACCCCCCTGCCCCGTGCTCCCCTAGATCCGCTTCCCGTCCTCCCTCTCCCTACCCTCCACCTCCCCCCCCACCTCCTCCGCCCCCCCACTCCAGGCCAGCCTTCTGGTCGGGGGGCGACAAGGAGGAGGAGCAGGAGGAGGGGGTTCGCGCCGCTAGAGGGTGGTGATCTGCGTCAGCTCCGTGTTGGAGTTGCCCGAGCACGGCGGGTGGTCCTGCAGGCGCCGTGGGGTGAAGTCGGGGTCCCCCACCAGGGGGAGCTCCACGCCTAGTCACGCCGGGTTGGGCGTCCCGCCCCCGCTGCGGTCCCCTCCGCCCGCCCCGCCCAGCCCCTCCCCGCCACTCCCCAGCCCGCTGCCCGTCTTGCAGCCGTACGCGGCGGCCACCTCGCGGGCGATGCTCCGCATGCGGCCCGACTGCCCGCCGCCGTCCAGGCGGAAGGCCGGCGGGCGACAGAACTCGCGGAAGCAGCGCTTGAAGTTCTCGTCCAGAAAGGCGTAGAGCACCGGGTTCAGGCTGCTGTTGGCGTAGCCCAGCGCGATGCACAGGTGCATGAGCACCAGCGTGGACAGGCTGCCCAGGTTGAAGCCCAGCCACTGGGCCAGCGCCATGATCTGCACGGGCGTCCAGCACAGCACAAAGGCGGCCACCACAACCAGCACCATACGCGTGATGCGCCGCAGGTTGCGGTCCTTCTCCTTGGAGCCCGACAGGATGCGCACGCTGCGCAGACGCTTCACCATCAGGCTGTAGCACACGCTGATGATCGCCACGGGGATGAGGAAGGAGAAGAGGAAGACACAGGTGCCGAAGACCGGCTGCCAGTAGGTCCTGGGGTCTGGCAGCACCACGATGCACTCCACACCTGGGGGGGGGGCGGGGGAAGGGGAGAACTGTAGATGATTGGGAACACCAAAAACTAGTTAGCAGTTAGCTAGCAACCGTATTTGAACTAGCGACCATACAGTAGTTAGCTAGTGACCACTTAGTTAGTAACCATAGTTAGCTAGTGACCAGTTAGTTACCATAGTTAGCTAGTGACAAGTTAGTTACCATAGTTAGTGACCATAGTTAGCTAGTGACCATAGTTAGTTACTATAGTTAGCTAGTGACCACTTAGTTAGTGACCATAGTTAGCTAGTGACCAGTTAGTAGGTGAACACAGTTAGCTAGTGGCCAAAGTTAGTTACTATAGTTAGCTAGTGGCCAGAGTTTTTGACCATAGTTAGTTACTATAGTTAGCTAGTGGCCACTTAGTTAGTGACCATAGTTAGTGACCATAGGATGCGTTACCCACAAGGTAAAGAACCCAGAACTACGTTGTCATAACCTGTAGCACTGTCTGTAAGTTACAGTTTACTGTGTGGGACAATACATTATACAGTTCAGAAAATATTATAAGCAGCAATATCAGCTATATAAGGATGGTAGGGCGATTCAGATTCAGAATCTGTAATCTGTAATCTGTAAATTATTATGTATTGGGAGGAAGATGAGGAAGAGAGAAATAGGAAAATTTGAGAAACCAGAGTCCCCTATTCACGACCGGCAATGCCACTAATCAGCAGGTGGTTAATTGCATTCCCGGCCTTGGTCCACATCAGTTCTGGACCAGAGGGTTGGAGTAAGCATTGCAGAACTCTGTTGCCACCAGATCTGGGATCAATTACATTTAGATGCTTAGAAGGTTGAGAGGAACTTGGCAACTAATGTGGTGCTTGGGGCTCCAACATCTGCCGAATTACAGAGTCACTCAAAGTCCCAAAGCGAATGTCAGAGCCATGTGTTTATGTTTTCAACCCTTATTATTATATAACTTCATTTTTTTTTTGTTAATTGTTAATTTTATGTTAATTTCCAGTGAGCCGTTGGTGACGGAGTTTGGCGACTACCAATGGCTCTCTCAATAGCTATGTTACAATCCCTCTATAGTGCCTGTCCGCTGTTCGCGGTCCATAGTTGGTGTAATAATAGTTTTAATACAAATATTTCCCTCCAAAATCTTTCTTTTGTTTTGAGGGTATTAACACTATTTATGTGTTTGATTTGGGACATTTGTCAATATTAACAGCAGCATTAATAATAATAATAATAATAATAATAATTTACATTTCCAAGCGCCTTTCAAGATACAACATGCAGTGCAACAAAAAGCATTAATTACATAAAAAACCAGAGCTAAATTAAAAACTGGCTAAGCCACGGGAAAAGCTAGCCTGAACAGATCAGTCTTCAGTCTGTTTTTAAAAATTATTAAAGAGTCGGAGTTGCAGGTTTCAGCAGGGAGAGTGTTCCACAGTTTAGGGGCAGCAACACTGAAAGCCCGGTGCCCCATAGTGCAGAGTCTTGGGAGCAGACCTGAGTTTGAAGAGCGGAGACTACGCAATGAGGCGTGTGAGTGAATGAGTTTGGAAAGGTAAGAGGGTGCAAGGCCATTAAGGGCCTTGTAGGTGAGAAGCATGATCTTGTATTGAATGTGCATTGATGTGTCTCATCACATTTTTACGCTATTACTATAGTTTACAGCTCAAAAAATAAATGTTAGGGTGCAGTTAATCTTAAATGTAAAAATGATACAGCCCATATGTTGTAACATTACCTGTCTTCATCAGTGGTGATAGAGAGACTTATCGTGGATTTAACGGCGAAGGGGCGTGGATGGGAGCTGCATATATGAATGCTAATAGGCTTTAAAATGTAAATGTGATAGTAGATGTGGATTGCGAATGTAAATGGTATGATAATGTAATGTTAGACATGTAGAAGAAAGGCACAGACACTTTATCTATTCCTGGATGGTGCTGTACTTTGAGAGAAGGAGATGGGGGAATTCATGAAAGGCGTAATGAGTGACAGCAGGGAGATTCATGATGGAATATTGGTTAGTGGCAAAGGGGTCCTCGTCTGACCGGTACAGGAGAAGTGGGGACCGGGGTGTTTCAATATGGAGCGGTGGGACATAATGCAGGAGAGGGGGAAGGGAAGTTTCATGACATTGGATCTCCTCTCGTCAGCTTCAGCAGGATTACTGCCAGGGAGTAGAGGGAGAATGAGGGAGAAAGGAGTGGTTTTTGTTTTGTTTGTATTACGAATGCAAATTACAACCGAGAGGCTGACGGCATCTGATTGGAGGAGACACAGCAATGATGTCACAGGCTCTACATATGGCGACATAATAACCCACTTTATTTATAAAGCCCTGCCAAAAGTGACTCACATCTGACGCTAAACTTTGTTATACGTATACATTTTTAATATCGTGGCTTTTATAGTAGGATGTAGGTCGCGCACGCACGCACGCACACGCGCACACACGCACGCACGCGCACACACACTTTCATTACACCGTTATGACAAACCATGAAACAGCGACATTAGAAGCCCAAGCAGAATGATGTATTATACCTGGTGAATGCTGTAATCTAACATATTGACATATAACACATTGGATGGAATTAAACCCATCCTGCTGTTATTACTTCACAGTTGCATATCTTGATCACCAATGCAGGGCAAGGTGGTATATTGCACAAGATGCAAATGAAACCCGTGTATTTTACATAATAACATTGAAATTAATAAAATAGTAGTACTGTAAGCCCACGGGCAAAAACTTGAGGTTGTTATACTTGTTTATACTTGATATACTATAGTATAGTATATAGTAGTATAATCTTACTATTATCTGTAAGTATTACATTTGTACAGCTGCGCTTCAGAGAGGAACAGTGGACTAGGGAACAACTAGCACTATAGGATCTCATCTGCTCCCTTTCCACTCCTCTCACCCACTAATCAATCAATCAATAAATAAATTATTTATTTAATTCATTCAATCTTTCATTCATTCAATTGTTTGCCAGGTTTCTCTCTCTCTCTCTCGTTCCCTTCTTCTCATCTGTTAGCATCCTTCTTATCCATCACTCTCCGGCATCGCGCATGCTAGCATCCTACTTATCCCTTGCCATCCCATACCACGCTTGCTAGCATCCTCCTTATCCCTCGCTATCCTGTACCACACTTGCTAGCATCCTCATTTTCCCTCACCACTGCGTACCGCTCGTGCTAGCATCCTCCGTATCCCTTGCTCTCCCGTACCGCGCGTGCTAGCATCCTCCGTATTCCTAACCGTTTCGTACTGCACATTCTAGCATCCTTATTCCTTGTTCTCCGGTACCGCTCGTTCGCTCATTCTCATCCTCCCGGCACCCGTCCTGCTCATGTGATCGATCTCTATCAGAGGATAATGGCTGCACTTTCCCTGTTATTCTTTCCCATTTCCCCCTCGTGCTCCATCCACCTTTCATTTATTCTCCAACTGAGCACAATAGTCGCTCTCTCCAGGGGCCAGTGCTCATTACATCTGCTGTGATTGGACACCGCAGAGTGTCCCGACACAAAGACATCGACCCGGCGACCACAGCCGCCCACAGACCCCCCCACACGTTCTCAAATTCACACTATACGACTTCTATATTACAGCCGGGATCATAATCCACCCCTCTTATTTCATCCTCCAACTGGAGATGTTAACTTTGTTTCATTGTACCGCTTATCTCTGGAGACACTGCTCTCCTAACACAACGTCCGTCTGTCTCTCCTCTGCAATGGTCACGGGTAAACTGTCCAATCAGCACACCTGCATGGGCTTTGTTCCAGAACCTTCCCAGAGATGAACATTCTGACCACCCGATTGAGTGACGGGTGGGTGTGGTGGGAGCAGTCATTTCCCATATATGAGAGATATCTGTATGTGAATGTACAATATTTGAGTATGGGATTTTACACGATTATGGCCCCTTTAAATGGATAATGTGCTCAGGTTTAATACTGAACCATGTGGCTTATGCCGTATGTGTAACCATATTTTCCACGTGGTTATTGTCAGGCGTATTCACTGAAAACGATTAAGGGTTAGTAATGGGCTTCCAGTTTTGGTTTTCCTCTTTTTTATTTTATTTATCAATGTCTTATTTCTTGCCTGAAGACCATTTCTGATGCTTAGATGCTAGTTAAAGAAATAGTGAGAGAAACACGTAATTAATATCTACATAAATGCCTTAAACTGGCCCTCCAGGAGCACCATAGCTACAAATACGTTGAATATAAGATGCCTGTCATTTGCACATATTACTCTATAACACAGTAATCATTTGTACACAGAAATTATCTCATTCCGATCTAGAGAGAGAGAAAGAGAGAGAGAGAGAGAGAGAGAGAGAGCTTGTAAAGGTGCACAGAGGTGAGGACTTAAACGCGAGACACGTCGATTATGTTGAACAAGGTTCATTCTACAAAAGAAAAGGACAGGAACATGGGAAGCAACGCGACATCGACATCAACAATGACCGACACAGGACTGGGGAACACACTGGGGCTAAATACACTAGTAGACAAGACAAGGAGACAGACCATTGGTGCATCACAACGAGGAACAGATGCAGCACATCAGACACGGGTGGAATTAACGAGACTGGGAAACACAGGGCAGGGAGTGACGGGCCAACAGGCTTCAAACACGGTTAACACATGAAGTGATGAGACCAGCACAGGATCATGAGACATTACTGTGCTACACTAAGTAGAGATCGAATTCACAGAAAACCATGTTAAAATGAAAGCCATAAAAAGATTGAATCCAAAAGAAAATTGCGGAATATTTTATTTATATATTTTTTTTATTTTACCTTAACTTTACCAGGGAAGTAAATTAAGAACAAACTTACAATAATGGCCCGACAGGAGAAAAAGGTTAGGATCCCTTTAAACAGTCTTACAGTAATGCACAGACTCAGTAACCATTATATTATTCAATACTGTATATTGAGTTTATGAATACATTTTCATTAAATATCTATTAATGTAATGTATTTAATTGACAACTTCCCATGTTATACCGTACCGTACCACTGTTCACTTTCCACTTTTTCCTATTCTAATGCTGCATTCACATGGAACACGGCAAACACTTTCTGGACGGCACGGCATAAAAGTCCAACGTAATGGTAGTTGCTATGGGGATATCACATTGTTTACAAATAATTTAATAAACACATTTTCAACACAATGATTTAGTAGCAACTGTTTTATGTAATTATTATAGTATTGTATCTAGTATTCTAGTGTCGCTGCACCAAAAGTATTACCTTCTCGTTGTCTATGTTTTCTCCGTGTCTGAGGGAGCTACGAGCATCCGGTTGTAAATGCCGTCGCGGAGAACGGCAAAAAGTATAAGTTTGTGTTGCCGGCGTCAGCATTTTTTTTGCCGGCCACAACTGATTTTGCCGTCCTGCTCTTGTTGGCTAACATGATATCCGGTTTGTCGTCTGCCGTGTGAAAGCATTAATCCTTTTACAATTACATTTGGAAAAGTGTGATGTGTGTGAATAGGTTAATGTGAGACAATCACGCACAGTGCTTTGAATTGCTGGTAGGTTGGATATACGTCCATTCACCATTTACACTGGAATCTTGTGAATATAAATATAAATGTGTCGTGAAAATTCAACTTTTTAAATTGGAGAGAGAGAGAGAGAGGGAGAGAGAGGGAGAGAGAGAGAGCGAGAGAGAGAGGGAGAGAAAGGGAGAGAGGGGGAGAGAGAGTGAGAGAGAGAGAGAGAGATAGAGAGAGAGAGGGAGAGAAAGGGAGAGAGAGAGAGAGAGAGAGAGAGGGAGAGAAAGGGAGAGAGAGGGAGAGAGAGAGAGAGAGAGGGAGAGAGAGAGAGAGAGAGAGAGAGAGAGAGAAA
>JAOEGT010031173.1:0-10062 GCA_025447795.1 Speoplatyrhinus poulsoni | reverse complement strand
AGGTGGGTTTGTGCCCATAGGCGGCATTGTTGCTGGTTATGTCTGGTAAGGACCTGCCTTACAACAGGCCTACAAGCCCTCAGTCCAGCCTCTCTCGGCCTATTGCAGACAGTCTGAGCACTGATGGAGGCATTGTGTGTTCCTGGTGTGACCGGGGCAGTTCCCAGAGTCTGGAGGAAGAATGGAGAGGCACAGAATTCAAGTTGCTTAAAGTTCAGTGTGAAGTTTTACAGTCAGTGATGATTTGGGGTCATCTTCTGGTGTTGGTCCATTGTGTTTCATCAAGTCCAGAGTCACCATAATCATAAACCATCAAATTGTAGAGCACTTAATGCTTCTTTCTGCTGACCAGCTTTATGGATATGCTGAATTAATTTTCCAGCAGACACCTGCCCACATGACCATGGGATTACTGTGCTTGATTGGCCATTAAACTCTCGCCTGACCTGAACCCCATAGAAAATGTATGGGGTATTGTCAAGAAGAGGATTGGAGACACAAGACCCAACAATGCAGACAAGTTGAAATATGCTATCAAAGCAACCTGGGCTTTCACCTCAGCAGTGCCACAGGCTGATCGACTCTGTCACTCCGCATAAATGCAGTAATTCATGCAAAAGGAGCCTCAACCAAGTACTGATTGCTTGTACGCAAACAAAGGCCGACATGTCTGTATTAAAATTCCTTTTTTTACTGGTCTTATGTCATATTTAAATTTAGAGATACTGAATTTGGGTTTTCATGAGCTGTAAGACATAAGGATGAAGATTAAAACAAATATAGGTGTTAGTGTAATTAATCCAGATATGAGTTTCGCTTTGTCAATTGAAATTTTAAAATTAACTTTTCCACAATATTATAATTTGTTGAGATGCACCTGTATATTATGTACAATACATTATACATATAATGTGATGTTTAACCTTGTGAATATACCGTAATATGTTTTGCGAAAATATACACTAATTCCAAATCTGATGACTGCAACACACTCCAAAATAGTTGAGACAGTGGTGTTTATAACAGCTGTATAACATCATCCTATTTCTTTTACTTACACTTATTTAATGTGTGGGCACTAAAAACGTGTTTGGGAAGTTTAGCAAGTAGATGTTATGTTACAGCCTGACAAATGACTTCTTTGTTATTTTACAATCACATGTACATAAGTATTCACAGCCTTTACTGAATATTTTGTTGAAGCAGCTTTGGCAGAAATTACAGCCTCAAGTTTTATTGAGTATGATGCTACAAGCTTGGCACACCTACTTTTGGGAAATATCTCCCATTCTTCTTTGCAGGACCTCTCAAACTCCATCAGGTTGGATGGCGAACGTCTGTGCACAGCCATTTTCAGATATATCCAAAAACATTCATTCAGGTTAAAGTGGGCTCTGGCTGGGCCACTCAAGGACATTCACAGAGTTGTCCCGAACCCACTCCTTTGTTATCTTTGCTGTGTGCTTAGTGTCATCGTCCTGTTGGAAAATGAACCTTCGCCCCAGTCTGAGATCCATAGCACTCTTGAGCAGGTTTTTATCAAGGATGTCTTTCTGCACATTGCTGCATTCCCTCTACCCTGACTAATCTCCCAGTTCCTGCCGCTGAAATGTGGAGCAACGCTGCAGCTCTGTCAGAGTGACCATCAGGTTCTTGGTCACCTCCCTGACTAATGCCCTTTTCCCAGATGATTGATGCCACTGTGCTCACTGGGACCTTCAATGCTGCAGAAATCTTTCAGACAATTCCTTGGACTGCTTGGTTTGTGCTCTGACATTCACTGTCAACTGTGGTACCAGGTGTGTGCCTTTCCAAATCATGTCAAATCAACTCAATTTGCCACAGGTGGACTCCAATTAATTTGTAGAAACATGATAATCAGTGGAAACATGATGTGCCTGAGCTCCATTTCGAGTGTAATGGCAAAAGCTGTGAAAAATTCTGTGATTTTTTTGTAATTTTTTTTAATACATTTGCACAATTTTCAAACAGACTTTTTTTTCTTTGCCATTATGGGGTAAGGCTATAACATAACAAAATGTGGAAAAAGTGAAGTGCTGTGAATACTTTCTGGATGCACTGTAGCTATGTTTTCAGCCCATAACATGCAGATTTGTATAAAAACGGGAATTTTGTCAATATTAACACCAGCATTGATGTGTCTCATCACAGATCAGGGTTATACTTGCTAAACATTGCAACTATGTCTTCAGTGCCCACATATTTAATAAGTGTAAGCAGAAGAAACATTATGTTGACAACTATCACAACATTCATGGTGTGTTCCAGTCATCAGATTTAAAATTAGTGTATATTTTTACAAAGCAATTAAATTCACATGTTAAACTTTGCATAATGTGTTGTTGTAGTGTTTCCAATATAGTACAGTCATTTTTGTGTTTTAAGCATTTTCCATACTGCCCCATCTTTTTTGGAATTGGGGTTGTACATCACAAGATAAAACATCACATAATGTGTTGTTGTATTGTTTCAAATGTAGTACAGGGTGAATTGAATTTAAATGTCACTCACTTATGTTTTTACTATGTTAGCATTTTCCATAATGTCACAACTTTTTCAGAAATAGGTTTGTACAAATTAGATGCAATAGATTGCCATACAGTGTGATGCCCAGAAATGCCCAGTAATGAAGCTATGAATTGATAAAATTATAATTGTTACTATGCTACATAAAGAAAATGTGCATTTCATATTCTTAGTTTAAAAACAGAAATGCATGTTTTTATAAATTGAAATTCCTGAATTCTGCATAATAAATTCTAAATAAAATATGGCTGTTCAGGTTTGGTAATGGAATATCAGAATATCAAAAAATTTAGAGTAAAAATCCTGAATGACGGGCACGTTTGCTAGGTATCGTTGGGCTTTCATCCCTGAGGCCTCTGATGACTCGGGACTGGAGGTGAGACGGCAGGGTACCCATCAGAGAGAGTTTAAGCCATACGTGGTCCGACTTGCCAAGCTGCTCAGGAAGCGAGCCAAGGTATTTGTTACATAACCTCAACTGTCAAGTCTCTCATGTCCCATCTTAAGCCAATTTACAATACCACACAACTAACTTCTTTTGGAAATGTCTCATATGATGATTGTTGTTGTGTTAATATGATTTTTTTTCTTTTTCTTTTGTCTCCTCTATTCCTTCCAGGTTAATTTAGGACAATAACAATTACCACAATTAGGAGCTCTCAATTACTCACATTTACCTCCTTTGGGAAGCCACTTTATAAACTGTTTGGCAATGTCAATGTACTTATATACACTGAATAAAATTATAAACGCAACATTTATGCCCGCATTCATCATGAGCTGAACTCAAAGATCTAATACTTTCTTTATGTACACAAAAGGCCTATATCTCTCAAATATTGTTCATCTGTCTAAATCTGTGTTTGTGAGCATTTCTCATTTGCCGAGATAATCCAACCACCATCCATCCACCACCCGCCTCACAGGTGTGGCACATCAAGATGCAGATCAGACAGGATTTTATTTTTTGTGTGTGCATATTTAAGCCTAACACTATAATGTCTATAATCTATGTGCTCTGGGAACATGGGAACATATTTTACTCGCTTATTTATTTAAACATTGCACAAAAAGTAAGGAAATTTGTGTTTGGTAGATTTCTTTATTTTTTTAACAATGCTTGGCAATAAGGACCATGCATTTTTTGGGATGACCAGCAGAACTGAGTTTGTGGGTTGCGCCCATGAAAAATTGTCCAAATCCTCTCTGACAATGCCAAACAGCTTTTTTTTGCTGTTGACTCTTGTTTGGTGGATTGGATGATTGAAGTCTGAAGAAACAATACATATATTAACAAACAGGATGGTCTTGTCTGCTTGTCTGCTGCTTCAGTTTGACTTTTGCCTTGAGAGTTAGTCTGGAGAGCTTGAAAATCGTGTTTCAGGCCAGCAAAACCTAGTGTGTGGCCAGTCAGCGTCGTACTGTTAGCTACAGGCGTGGTTTAGGTGTGACGAAGTTTACATGAAAACATCAACAACAAAAAAAACTACAGAAAGTTAACGTAGGTGATAGCATCAGTTGTATTATAATTTATTAGAGAACAAAGGCTTTTCTCAATGGAATATATGTTTTCACTCTTCTCCAGACTTTTCTACTGCAAGATTGGATTCAATCTAGCGGCGGGAGCGGGCAGAGCAGGAACCAGGCACAGGTTTTGGTTTGATTAACAAAGGTTTAATTTAAACAACACGCGAGCACACACCATAAAGGAAACAATAACCGACAAAGAAACAAACAGAAACCCCATCCTAAAAACCAAAGCAAAACCCCCAGGTACAAACAATACGCAATCAGTGCAAACACCCGTGAGACAAGGAGCGCTGGGAAAGTGCACGTCTGGAAACCGAGAGCAGGAGCACGCAGGCCCCGGTAACCATTACATTTAACAGGCTTTGCGGGTTCACAGGTTCGTCCAATCACCTGCCATGCATTTTTTTGAAAGCGCCTGCCTTTTTAAAACAATTTCAATGGATAGCTCCCCAGATGGATGTGTCTATCAGACACAGATATCTGGCATGTTGGGTCAGAGCGTCAGTAGCCTGTGGAAGAACCATACACATCAACAACAGCTGGCACCTCCTCATGCTGGTCACCAACCTGGTCCCACAATACTGTGGGATGGTGTCATATTATTCAAATAGCATTTGTCGCAAGTCAGTGAAAGTTGTTGTGTTGGTCACTCTGGCACTCAGCCCAAGCTGATCCTACAAGTGTTCACAAATGCCCTTACTTTTTCTGCGTAGTTTATATATTTTTACACATGATTTCAGGTAACATTACATGATAGACAGCTACGTGATCCATCCAAATCACCAAACAAAACCACAACTTTTGGTTTTGGTGTCCATATTCTATCTTTGTCATCTTAAGTGGTTTTATGCTCTCTGTGCCTATCTCCTTAAACCCAGAAAACCCCAGAAGAAGACTGCTGTAGCCACACCTTGGCCTGGGAGCCGGGCCAGCTGGTGCTGACGCTGTATGTGATCCGCAGCATGGAGCAGCTGCTGCCCTTCTTTAACTTGCTAAGCCAGGTGTTCAGCAGCAAAGTTAGCAGCTGCACAGAGTCTGGCTACAGCTACAACTCTAGAGACAGCCCATTCCCTCGCCAGAAGGACAGACACAAACTGGAAAGCCAGAAGGTTTTCTGGAGCCATGCTCGGCAAAACATTGAAGAAATGGTTGAGAAGGACTTTCTGGAGGGTCTCATCAAGACATGAAAATACAAAGATGTATAGGTGATCAACACTATCCACACTTAAAGGGAAATACACTTTAAAGTACCTTAAAGGGCAAAAAAAAACTCTACGGATAACTAAAATGCAAATAGTTAATACTTTGATTTGTAAAGGACCATATTACTTTGAGCTCTTCTATTTAATTAGAATTATTTGTGTGTGTGTGTGTGCGCGCGCGCGTGCGTGTGTCTTTGACAACTAACATTTCCTAAGAGGTATTTTGGACAATGTTAAAATGCTGTGCCATGCCATATAAAATAAATTCTTAATATGAGGTTTACGTGTGATGTTCTGTGAAAGTTTCACGATAATACTAAGTGATATGTTGTTTAGCAATGTTTTTACACTTTATGAATTATAATATTAATGAATTAATAATCATTTTTATTTCATATTTAATAGTCTGGAAGACTTAAAGGTAGGTTAAGTATGGGCACTACAAACTGTTTATATTCAGCCTTAGGCCTATTTCGGTCCCTCAGTCATCGTTTAATATGAATATGGGTTTTTAATCCAATGAATAACTATATTTCATAATGTGATCAATATTAAAATCTATCAATAATCTGAAGTATTAATTATTTTCGAGATTAGGGACCATTATGTATATTGTACATAACCAAACAACCACTTCTTATTATAAAAACATATTTTTAATAATGAAACATGAATTATGAATGAAATATCGTCTGGGCAGGTGAAATACTACAGTTAAGTACAGTTATGACCTGCTTCTGCACTCAAGCACTGATTTGTATATATTAGGATTATGTTTCCCATTATTCATTTTACCCGTGCCGATTGTAATTTTCTGTTGATAAAATCCTTTATAACTAGTGAGAATGTTCTGTAATTTGAACACTGCCTGTTTCAAATTTTCGTCCTGTGGAACTAGGCAATATTTATATATTATTGTATTTACACGCTTGTTGCTGACATAAGACATAAGTTAAAGTGCTGCGCTTCTCCTGTGCTTGTTTCTTTCTTGGGTCCCACACTAAATTGTATTTGTATTTATTACATACAGTGTTTGTGGATGGTATTGTGCCTATTGTAACATCCTGACTAACTGATAACTGCAGACTGAGATACGAGCCATAAAATACACAATCGACTTGCACATACAACTCACACATAGTTGACATGTTTAAGCACCCCAAATGAAGAGCAGAAGGTCTTTCTGCCAATACAGAAAGAATAATTACATTCATTATTAACTGCTATTATCTAGTAACCAAGGGGTGTTCAAAACAAATTACAGATTTCGCACAACATATGTACATTTAGTGTAGTTTAAAAGTATAAGGCTCAACCACACACACAGCTATATATGGGAGTAGAAAGAAAAAAAACTCAAGATCATTTGGAAATATATCTTAAGAAGCTGGGCAAAATGCTAACACTTCCATTAACTTCCATCAAAATCTGGTAAAATAGAGATCACCCACTGACATTAAGAAATAGGCTATTCACTGATGGGCATATATGAACCTTTTTGTATTTGTTTACACACAAATGTATGCTAGCTACTAAATTTCCCATGTGACTGGGGTTCACTAGCTGCTATAGAACAAACAGAACTAGAGCAGGATTCGCTAGTGAAACTTAGCTGGAGGTATCTGATAAATCTGTTACAATGTCACAGCCAACCAATGTCACCTCCACAACCAACCAACAAGGGGACTTGGTTTTGAGACTCCAAATGGTGTAAACTCTGCAAATCCTGGATAAAAGAATCATAGTGATTTAAAGTAAATAGTACTCTATTCATTTTAAAATATTAATGAAACAAACTAAAAAGGATAGCATCCATGAGCAAGATTCCTACCCCCTACCTACATAATTCTACAGATATTAACAGAACAGTTTTTTCCACGCCGAACGCCTTGCGCTGAGCGTTTTTTCAAGTTGAAAATTTTTCAACTTTGGGTGAAACGCCGCGCCCATCACTGTCACTGTTTCCCCGGCCATCCAATCGCAGCGGTGAAGGGGCGGGACAAATACTACGAGCAACCGTCAAGTCCTACTTCATGCACACGACGAAAGCAACAATGGAGAAGTTGATAGTCAGATGATATCCTCGGACTACCACAACAATACTACACAAAAAATAATGTATAGAATATTACAAATGAAATAATTTGTTGATAACACAAACTAGCATTTATTTGCAACATATGAACTCCCACGGAGATGCTGTTTCATAGCAACCAAAGCGTCTCAGCTGAAAGGAACGCTGCGCTTCCAAAAACGCTTCCTAGCGCTGACAGTTGGGCTTTTTCAGCAGCGCGACCAGCGTTTTCAGCCACGGAAAAACGCTTTGGTGGACACGCGGCCTTACAGGTGCACACTGCCCAGTTTCACTGTTGCCCATTTAATTAGGAAATTAGGAGGTTGTATTTTTTGTAAACTAAAGTTGTAAATACTGTATGTCTAGATAAGTGATTATAAAAGGATCTAAATTGTGGATTTACCATTGATGATTTGGGTGAATTAAGCACACCAAATGGAATTTCGTTTTAAGGACTAAAATCAAATAGACAAAGTGAAAGAAAAAAAATAGATCTTAGATAAACAAGTCCAGAGCTTATTTTAAACCTATTTTGTGTGGCAACAGGAACGCCAAATAGTTTGACAGCTTTATGGTGCAGACAAATCTGTATTTAGATATGTTTGTCTGTCATTAGAAATGATGGCCAGTCTAATAGAGATAATTAGGAAAAAGGAGGGGGACATCCTTTCCCCCAAGGGAAATTATTTGATGTGTTAATTATTACAGCAATGATAATGATGTCCATTGTGTCTTTTTGTTTTGTTTTTAAAAGTAGAAGCTTTCAACACAGCAGTAGTGCACATTTTCTTTTGTGCTTTATTGAAAATGTAGAACAACCACACAAGAAAAGACTAGTTACTGGAAAACATAACATTTTTAATGTGTATGCCCCAGGATGACTTAACCACTCCAAAAGATTTCAGTAATATTCACAAACAGATGAATGAAGCCCTTCAACAGAGCGATTGTATCCATTTCCCCTAGGATGGAGTTGTAGCAGCAGAGGTGAAGCAATAAAAATGTTTTTGTGCACTCGCAAAGCGTGCCATGCAAACAAATTTGGGTGGGGGGTATGCAATATCCAAACAACTGACATTCATAGAAACGGGGAACAAAAGGTTCCATCAACAACCAACTACAAGGGTTGCAAACACACAATGGTTGAAAAAGGTGACAAAGACATAAACCTTGTAGGGGGGTCCGGGGGCATGCTTCCCCAGGTAAGTTTTTTTTTTTTAAGTATCAGCTTCAAAAAGTGGATTTACAGTTGATTTTTAAATGAGAATACAGGGGAAACTCACCATAGAATGTACTGCATCAAAATGTATGTAGCAGGGCCTAAAAATGTGACAATATTTAAATCATAAGACACAATGAGATTTTAACACTTGTTTTTAAAGAAATCTTAAATTACATTACTGGGAAAAAATGTCTTACAAATAATTGTCTTTTATTGAATTGAAGTTGAATGTATTCACACTACTGTTAAACGGGCTCTGTGTAGTCGGTAGTTCTAGCATGACAGGAGAAAGGAGAAATAGGCTGAAATTACTATAACATTGACATTTTCTAAATTGTTGTTAATGAGCCAATTACAGAGCCCTACTGCATGTGTATGCCAATATTGGTATGCCTATATGGCTGTATCAAGCACAATAGGCTACAAAGTAATAACTAATAAATACACTATATTTGGAAATTGGTACATTTGACGACTGTGGTCAATCACAATTGTTTGTGCAAATTGTGCACATATTGCATAACTGTTAACTGACTTATGTCCGCACATACACTGCTATTTCTATAAACAAACCTTTTTGCGCGATTTGGCGATTTTGGGCTTGTAATGTCAGCTTGTGCGCCAGTCTTTTGTTTGATGTGCGCTGTTAACTATTTACATCAGAGATAATATAACTTAACAGAGATGTTTGGTAACACTTTACAATAATGGTGCATGAATACGCATTTATTAATGCTTTAACTAATGCATAAACCATCATAAATTAATACATAAGTAATAATGAACTTATTAGTTAGCATAAGTTATGCAATAATGTTTAACACATCAGCCAATAATAAGGAGTATACATGATTAATACATGGAGTCACATATGATTAACTATGAATTAAAGTACTTTGGGGTACTCAAAAGTACTTTGAGTATTTTAAGTACTTTAAATTGGCTATATGAATAAAAGTCTATGTGATCACTTACACGTGATGAAGTGTTGAATGTACATAAACAATAGACAAATGCAGTATATTAAGTCTGTATTTCACACATGGCTTGCTGCCCTCATGTGGTTGTTTGGCTGTATTACTACACCCACTTTTAATCTAAGTGGAAGAACTAGGAGACAAATTTCAGGCTGTGCCAGCCATTTCGTTAGGACTTTTCAATGTTTTATCAGCGGACTAGAAATGAATGCTGCTTACTACTACAACGTACTCTGAAGTGAAAGTACTTAGAGTATTTGAAGTACTTTAAATTGGCTATATGAATCAAAGTCTATATGTGGTCACTTACACATGTGAAGAAGTGTTCAATGTGCATAAACAATAGAAAAATGCAGTATATGAAGTCTGTATTCCACTAATGGCCTCTTGCTGCCCTCATGTGGTTGTTTGGTGTTACTACACCCAATTTCATTCAAAGTGGCAGATCTAGGAGACACATTTTAGGCTGTCCCAGCCGTATCGTTAGGACTTTCAACATTCTTTTTTCAG
>JAOEGT010031152.1:0-10063 GCA_025447795.1 Speoplatyrhinus poulsoni | reverse complement strand
TCGTGGTTTTTGTTTAGCTTTGGTGTTTGTGTTTTTTCGTTCGTTTGCACTCGCCTCCACAACCACAGCGTTACAGTCGCGCAGAAGATTCAAACTTCCCCACCACTGAATCATTTGTAAAGATGGTCGGGTCCAAATTAAGACATCCTCAAGAATCATTGGTTGTGAAAGTTTTTGTAAGTAAATAAAAAAAATATTTCCTTTCTGAGTGATCCACGACATCCTGAGTAAATTCAGTAGTGGCAGGTGTGAGTAAGAACAGCAGTTGAATCGTCCAATCACATTAAATGAAACATGTTGAAAACAATACTAATTTGGTGCGAATATAAGTGGAGGTGTCCACAGAGCATCTTCCTGCGTCCAGAGCGAAATATTTAAGCAAAACATTTAGAGAGCAGCCTCAGGTCACCTGGCTGCAAAAAGTTGGCCGAGGTACATACAAAGTCATGTTACCGGCATCCTGCAACCAGGAAGTTTCACACAGAAATTAATCAAAGTTAGACATTTTTGTTGTAATTTGGAACCAAATGTGACATGTGCAGGAATAGGCTAGCAGCTACATTGTATGATCGAGTAGCCAATACATTACGTATTAGCAAAGCTGTATAATTAATTATGTTTAACATGAGAATATCTTCTTCTCTCAGTATTCTAAGGGGGGGGTGGTGCCCTAGAGCCCTTTATGGACCAGCTGCCACTGCCTGGTGGTGGTCAGTAGAAGCACTTGTGTGTTGCTTCGACACTGAGCAGCAACCTCTGCCAAGCCAATACACTTTTTGTCAAATTCAGCTAATATCTTGATCCGCTGGCTGTCACTTGCTGTCACGTGCATTGAAGAAAAAAAAACTGGCTTTGTAAATGGGAACACAAACAAAGTGGTGCAGTCCGTGGATATGAGCATTTTAACGTGACTTACTGAACAAAATGTTAATTTAAGACAATTATAAAAATGCATGCATGGATTGAGCCTCTGTCTTTTACTGCTGAATCCACAAATAGAGCATTCAGGAGTTAAATGCTTTGCTCAAGGGGGCTAAAATGGTGGCTGAGAGAAACATTATTTGTTCACTTTCATCACACAGATTTCAGGGGATTTGAACCGTCTACTATCTTGCCAATAGCTTGCTCTTCCAACCTCGAGGCATCAGTCTCCCCAGCCTGTCCTCACCAATAATTCTTGCCTTTGATCACATGGCAACATTTCCTTTCAACTTTGACGTCTTATCAGATTTACTTTTGAAGGGTTGGCTTAGTAAAAGTAAATACAGATACAAGCTGGAGCGGTTCCTGTTAGCTGCTTTCTGCTTGGTTGTCCTCCAAATGCAATACCTTGTTTGGTGGGGGGAAAAACTACAAGAGACAGAGGGGTTTTATGTCAGTAGTTTCAATGTTGCGTCCCTTTTGGATTTCCCCTCTATGGCTACCTGTCACATCCACTTAGAGTGAGAAGAGATGGTGCGCTTTCTGAACCAAAGTGCCCTTCAGTCTGCCTGGGCAAGTGTACCCTGGGAATAAAACAAAAACCACAGGTTTACACTCCATGAAACAATTCTCTCTGCCACTCCTAAGAGATCTGCCACTAGAAACTATTGAATTTCAAAACAGACTGGCAGGGAGACAAAAGCCGGGCCGCGGTGTAACGTGTTTATTCCAGGTAATGAAATCTAGATGGCTCTCTGATCTTTGGCCATTTAATCAGTGTTCTGTGCGATTGTGGAGGGCTACCCATATACTTAGTTTATCTCTGCAAGAGTGCTGGAAAGGCTGCAGACAGCTGAAATGCCTTTAGGGGGGTTCCTTCTTTAAACAGGAGCAACGGTAATTTTTTTGCTATTATTCTAGCTATATAAAATGATAAAATTAATACTCCTAACTGATCATATGCGTTTTGCAAGAAACCAGGAGCTGGCAGTACTATTGTCAAAAACGTTATTGGTCTCCTAATAGCACAATGTATAGAATTTACATTCTATATATGAATGATCACATTCTGAGCCTGTTGTGATCAACACATGCTTTATACATGTTTATAAACCGTTAGGATTTATGGTTATGGTTTTCCAGAAATTATTCAGTTATTTACACAATATTGTTTTGTTAGCTATATGATCTTGAAAAGTAATTAGCTAGATAGTTAGTTAGATACATAATTTTGCACTCTTTTATTTTGTTTTTTCATACAGTACTTGAGAGGTTTGAGAGGGCTAACTGTTCTACTGGGCTGTGTGGCTGTCAAAACTCTTAGCATGCTCCTTCTAAGCATGTGCTGAAAACCCAGTCATGCTTTTCCCATTCCAGTGAAAACCACTGGGCATTTACAGCCTGGGAAATGCTCTTTAATCGTACTAGCAGATATTTCTAATCGAGGTGACTTACAAGTTTGAAGTGTGAGGGAGGCGGAGATACAGGCATTTTACCAGCACGCGTATACTTATTTTATCCTACTGCAAGGTTGAGTTTACTGTAGATATCCAACCATAAAAATGTCAGGAAATGTCATCATTGTAATGACAATAATACTGTATATTGAACTCATATATAAGTCTCATTTGCAGAAACACACAGTATGTCAGTGGTGTTAAATCCTTGGTGTTATGTATTCGAAACACAGATTAAGCGAATGCACACCGTTGCATCGTAAGGAAGGCGATATATTACCTCAATTATTTTATTTTGACAAAATGTCAGCCAAACGAATGGGTTGCAACGTGTTGTTAACACAAGCTTGCTACTTCAGTAATTGCACGCTCAACATACAATTCCCATGCACCTCCTGTAAAGCCTGACGCACCAGCACAAATGAGACACGCCGTTGTCAGAGATCCGTGGCATGGCAGAGCAGCGCTGTGGACCGGGGTGAAACCCACACACTGTTGGTCTCAGCTCTGCAGTGTCTCTGGCTGCCTAATGAGACCTTATTCATTCAGATCAGGGTGAATGATTACCTCATCAGTTGTATCCTCCAGAGAGCTTTGTCGCTCTCTGTAGTCTGCCCAGTAAATGTACAGCAGCACACTGATCTTGAGTGCCCTCCCTGTGCCAAACCGGTTTATATTCAGTGGTGGAGCAGCACAACCAGAGTGAGCCCGTACTTTGATATGGACGTTGGATTGGAGAAATATTTAGAGGTTGTTCTAGGTCTGTCTCAATACCCCTATACCTGTTCTCTTTTGAAAAGACTGTACTGTACTTGTAGAGCTATCTGATGCTAAACACAAAACCCCTCTCTCTCTCTCTCTCTCTCTCTCTCTCTCTCTCTCTCTCTCTCTCTCTCTCTCTCTCTCTCTCTCTTCACCTTCCCTCTATATCTGTGCAGAGACTAGTTGCCTAGCAATGAAGTCTCTGATTTTATGTTCTGTGAGGCTTACATACACAAGAAAAGGAAAAATCCATCAGGATTACTTTTAGAGTACTGTAACACCCAGATTCTCTACTTGTATGTATATGTGGACTGTCAAGGCTATAGGTCCTTTGGATAATAATAGCAAATAATGGGAAGGTACAATGCTGCAGCATCCTACTTAGTTTAATCCTTGCCGGGTGGCTCGTTCAGTGATCCAAATGTGTGGGGATTATCGGCCTCAACATCTTGACAGAGTTGATGAAATATTGAACCGACTAAATCTCCAAATGGCGTCACTTTATTATTTGCGTGCTAATTCCAGCTCGGGTCACACAAATGCCTATTGTGTCTGAGCATATGCATGTGACACTACAATATGGAGTCTTTATCCAATGCAGGGTCACCAGAAGTGTAGCGTAATTAAGATAAGATACTGTAACACAAGATATGCAAATCACAGGAGAGCAGTCTGGTACAGTTACTTGCCTTTTTGCCTTGCCATTATGAAATGATGTCTAATTATTCAAAATATAATTATATTTAAAAAGGTAAATATGTAAGAGGTTATTTAAATTGTTACAAAATTCAAATCCCATATGAACTGACTTTTGATGGGTGATTGGCGGTAGTCTTTCCCCTTGTTCAGCATGTTAAATCAGACTGACAGACAGCCCAGCAAAGCAAATTTTCCAGCAAGCAACAGAATGGAAGGGCATGGGGCTCGACAAGAGTTTGGCTTAGGTAGGTAAAACTGTTCAAAGTCCTGCGGCTAAAACAGGTTGAAATACAAAAAGTCAATCTCTCTCATTGTTTCAGTATTTGTGTTGGAGCATGCTGACTAGGAGAACTGTGGGGTTGTGCGATTTGGACTGACTGGTCTTATCAACCGAAGAGGTTGATAAGAGGTTTCGACAAAAGCCTGCGCGCATCTTTCATAAAACGGCCCACCAGGGGGTGCTGACCAACCGTTTTTCCCTAGAAACCAGCATGGCATGCCGCAACAGCAGCCAGGTAGACCTTAATGATGGAAAAAGCTTTTCCATTTATCCATAAAAAAAAGGGCCCCTAACCCCTAATCTCGAAAATAATGATTTGACTTTGATTGGTATTAATGTATTAATAACCCATATTCATAATAAACAGTGACTGAGCAAAGTTCCCAGGGCACTCTTGAAAAAGAGAGTATCTCAATGAGTCTTCTCCTGGTAAAATAAAGGTTTAATAAAAAAAATATATATATAGGCCTATGGCCAAATATTAACTGCTAGTGGTGCCCCTATTGGATATGAGATATTAATTATGAAATTATCATAATTCATAAAGTGTAGTAAACACTACATAACTGGTTAACCTCAACCAATATTATGCACGTATTATATAACATCTCATATTAGACCAAATAAAATGTAAAAAGGCAAGATGATTGTGATTCTTGCTAGCGATGCTAGCGGATTTTTCTAAACATATTTTATAAATAACATATGTAAAGGGAGAATTAACTAAAGAATAAGCCAGAGGGCTGGCCATTTGAACATAGGTAGCATACCCAAAATGCTGCACACAAATTATTTACTGGGGTAGTAACTGGGGCATATATCTATGCTGATCGCTATGCAATCATGTAATATGCTAGCGTAGCCTATTGCTGACAGATAAACGAAAGCCTAGTTTAGCAAGACTTATGCTTACTTCCTTTGTAGCATGCCGTGGCTCCAGAGACATTAGTATCTCTATATTGCCATTGCTATACACTGTAAATCGCCAACTTTATCCTGTATAGTATACAGGTTTTAGGGTTGGGTTCGGGTGGTTGATGAATGCATTTGCGGGTCAGGTGGGTGCACGAACCGTGCATGGCACATCATTACTATGCATCATTGAGTTGTTGAGATCAATGCAGTGTTGCCAACTTAGCGACTTTGTCGCTATATTTAGCGAGTTTTCAGACCCCTCTAGTGACTCTTTTTCAAAAAAGCAACTAGCAACAAATCTAGAGACTTTTTCTGGTGTTACTGGAGACTTTTGGAGACTCTGACGTGAAAGAACGTATCAATCTTACTCTTCCAGCAGCAGGTGCTGCAGTGGGCCCCTCCCCCATCCCAACGCACTCACAGGCGGCCAGTTATCGCGCAGCAGTCCCTCTCAGCGCTGCAGTCCCTCTCAGCGCTGCAGTCAGTCGTTCACCCTCCGCGTCTAGACTGCAAATGAACCACGCATGCGCCAAGATTTATGCCGCTGGCTGATCCCGCCTAGCCTGATTCTCTGATTCTCAAGGTGAAATTAAACTGAAGCTCGCGAGATCAGGATGGTCTTGGGAGCTTCAGTTTAATTTCCCCTTGAGAATCAGTCTGGAAAGCCTCGTAATCATTTTGAATGTCCGAGGAGCAACTGAACTTTCTGCAATATTGCAATACCGCCGTGTTGTTGACACGCTGACATTACGCTTTACTGCACTTTACTACAGTTTTGTCATAATCTAAATCGGAGCAGCGGGAGCGGTGGTGGTGTGTGGTGCCAGGTGTGTCACACAGACAGTGTGCTGCAACACACCTATATAATTGACATGCCCAGGTGACCTTAATTTGCCTAATTAGGGCCTACCCAGCCAATAAGGACCAGAGGCCTACTGAAAAAAGGCAGGGCCGTCACAGGTATTACAATAACTTTACCACACCGTTGTGACGAAAAGAGAGCTGAGCCGGAAGGCAAAGCTCTCGATCTTCCGGGCAATTTTTGTTCCTACCCTCACCTATTGTCATGGGTGGATCATGACTGAAAGAACAAGATCACGGGTACAATCGGCCGAAATGGGTTTTCTCAGAAGGGTGGCGGGCGTCTTCGTTAGAGATAGGGTGAGAAGCTCTGCGATCCGTGAGGAAATCTGAGTAGAGCCGCTGCTCCTTTGCGTCGAAAGAGCCAGTTGAGGTGATACAGGAATCTGGTAAGGATGCCCCCTGGGCGCCTCCCTAGGGAGGTGTTCCAGGCACGTCCATCTGGGAAGAAGCCTCGGGAAGACCCAGAACTATGTGGAAAAATTATGTCTCCCCATTGGCCTGGGAACGCCTCGAGATTCCCCAGTCAGACCTGAATAATGTGGCTCAGGACAGAGATGTTTGGGGTTCCCTGCTGGAGCTACTGCCCCCGTGTCCCGACTACGGATAAGCAGATGAAAATGGATGGATGAATGGATATTTATTGTGGGATAGAAAACGGAATATATGTACCCTAATATTTTATGTTTTTAAAACCAAAAACAGCCCAACAACTTGTTCCATCACTTCTTTCTATCTACAGCAATGCTAACCCAAAGTATTTAACTTGGCACATCATAGGCTTTTGAACTTGCACTATTTAATATGCTTTTAATTAATTTGTCATATTTTTCAGCTTACATTTTGATCAAACATATGCCGAACGTGCGGTGCACTAAACTTGTAGCCGATATGCCGTTGCACAATTGTCTCATTACGGACTGAGATCACTTTGCCTAGAAATTGTGTTCATGCCCCAGAACCACGCTCATTCAGAAGCTCTCCACCACACACTTGACCACTCAAAACAAAAACAAAAATATGGCGATAATGCCGCATACAGAGCTATTAATCCAACCTAAATCACCACATGGAAAATTATTTAACCGCAACAGCCCTAGTCAGGAGTGAGGTTTACAGCATGCACCATTCCATAACCAATCCTGTAAATCAATTTAATACAAGTGATCACAAGTTATTCTAACAACTAATCATTATGCGGGACGATCCAGCCTACGGTACATTTTCTCAGCTCCAGTTTCTCTTTTGAAGGCACTTTCTATTTGGTCAGCTTGTAGAATAAACTGTCTCCATAGAAAAGGCAGAGTGTGAGAGCAGAGAGGCAGATTGGTCACACACAAGGAAGGGACACGTAGACTCTTCCGCCTGCTAACATTTGCTACACCTGCCATTAGTCATTCGGTGGCACATACCAGTGTGAGCATGTCTGCTTTGAGGGAAGTGCTGATGTTCTTGTGCATTTTTTATTCATTTTGGACTCAACCTCTCCCCACATGCCAGTTGCCAAAGGTGTTTAGTGAGTTGTAGTTTAGCTATGGGCGTGGTTTAGGTGTGATGTACGCGACTATTCTCCCGACTTCTCTACTGCCAGAGTGGATACTAACAGACTGCTGGTTCACAGGTTCGTCCAATCTCATCCCTCGTGAATCCGTTCCAAATGGATTTGTCTAAAAGACACAGATATCTGGTCTGGTCAGGTAAGTCCCTCACATGGCTCCCCAAAACGCTACAAGATTAAACGTATCTGAAGGTCTCTGTGTGTCTGTTGTTATGCTTTCTCTACGTGAGTACAAAAATACCTTTGCAAAATAATAAGAATATGTTGTGGCGCACAACAGCAACAATAAGGAAATAACTGAGTTTTACAAATTGGTCCCAGTGTAATGTTTACAGAATACAGAATAAATGGTATCCCTGTGTATACTGTACTGTTATGTAAAGTCTGCTAAAGGGGTAGTGCATTTACAGGCCAGAGGTGGCAGAGTGCAGCAACTTTAGGGTCCATGTGAGCCAGTAAGCAAACAATATGGCATTGTGTGAAGAAACCTCCCAATAAACATGAGGCTGCTTACAGATAGTAATGGGCTCTCAGCGGACAATCCACAACATTCTGTACCTACCCACCCTACACATTCACATGTGAACACCATGACTGGTGAGGGCTGTGTGGCTGAGGTGTGTTGGGGATGTGGGCAGCTGCAGGTCAGGGTGGTTAATACAGTGGTAATGATGAACGGGAATTGCCATTCCCAGGCACAACCTTGCCCTTTTTGATAAACGTACTCCTAAACAGCAACACTAATCCATAATATGCTCCATACTGAAATACCCTGTCCAAAATGCATGTTTTTTTTTAATGAAATTGCATCATCTTTGGCTATACAGTACAAATTGACATTGAGTATTTATGGGTGTAACAATATTATTGATAGAGAGCAACTCTGTGGTCTCTAGCAGATCCTCAAGTGAAGGATCTCATTTCCTTTCAGTTGAAACTGGGTAAATTGACACGCTGAGCCTAGCAGCCCGTGCAATATTGACCATGGAACCTGCTCATTTCAGATCAAAGTCAATAGGCCTTCTCCCTTGCTCAATATTTTGAGTGCATTAGAAGTTGCACCTTTAGGCTTTAAGTTCTCTTCATTTCTTGTGCCTTCAACTCTCTAATGTGACCACACACTGAGCTAAGGGCTGTCATTATGGATGGATGGATGGCTGGATGGATGGATGGATGGATGGATGGATGGATAATGGATAATATATAAATTAATAATGAGTCTGTAATTACACTTATTAACACTTATTTCTTTAATTTATGTTATTGATGTTATCATAATGCCATACAAATTTTATCAAGGCTTGATGATTTTTTTTATTGATCAAAAATGCAAGTTAAATTAGATATTTATAGTAACTGATTTGCGATAACCAGCACCACCTGTGGTGGTAGTGGCTTCATAGATATTGGTTAACTAAAAAGCACTTATTTGAAAAACATTATTTCTAGTCATTTATCTACAGAACCATTTCAGAAATTACTCTTACGTATCGCCAAGTATCTGTGATTTTGAAATGGCAAATTACAATGTAAAATATATTATATAATTATAAAATATTGTGTATCAAATTATCCAATAGTTGTACTAGATGTCCAGATGAAATAATGATTATCTGAAATAAAACAAGATTTTACATTTTCTTCAAACTAAATTACATTCTTATTAAAGGTGTTCTATACAATATTTTAAGTCGCCTACCGTATTAAATTAATATTGTTTGGCTAAATACTGTGATGCGTTCTACAAAATCATACCTAAGTAGGGCTCTGTTGCAACAGTTCACAGACATGACCGTGAAAGTAAATAAATAAATGGTGCCCCCAACCTACATGTGATTTCAAATTGAACTAGGGATTCCCTGGCCAGAACTAAGGGGGCCGGCCGAACACTGTAACTAATGCTATTGTATATCATATTAAAACTTAACAAACGCTTAATGGAACAAATATTTTAAATACAAAGCGTTCACTTTCAACTTTCATTTGTTTTATTAAAATCTTTTTATTTTTTCACACAATAGTAAATTATATTATATCCAGCATTCTGGTAAACTGCTGAACTGAACCATCAAACAAGAGGAAGGTAACAGATCAAACAGATTAAGCAGATTTAGTATTTTTGTTGGAAACCAGAAAACATTCAAATTCCATCCATCCATCCATCTTCATCCGCTTATCCGTTGCGGGGGCAGCAGCTCCAGCAGGGGACGCCAAACTTTCCCGAGCCACATTAACCAGTTCTGACTGGGGGACCCCGAGGTGTTCCCAGACATGTGTGGAGATATAATCTCTCCACCTAGTCCGGTTTTCCCTGAGGCCTCCCAGCTGGACGTGCCTGCAACACCTCCCTAGGTAGGTGCCCAGGAGGCATCCTTACCAGATGCCCGTACCACCTCATCTGGCTCCTTTTGACAGGAGCAGCGGCTTTACTCCTAGTTCCTCACGGATAGCTGAGCTTCTCACCCTATCTCTAAGGGAGAAGCCAGCCACGTTCCTAAGGAAACCCATTTCGGCCGCTTGTACCCATGATCTTGTCATGACCCACCCTTCATGACCATAGGTGAGGGTAGGAACAAAAATTGCCCGGTAGATCGAGAGCTTTGCCTTCCG
>JAOEGT010031131.1:0-10064 GCA_025447795.1 Speoplatyrhinus poulsoni | reverse complement strand
CTCTGGAAGGGGGATGAGGAGAGAGAGAGAGAGAGAGAGAGAGAGAGAGAGAGAGAGAGAGAGAGAGAGAGAGAGAGGGCAGAGGAATAAAGGGGGATTTAGAGGCCACAATGCATTACAATCAGTAGCGTCCCTTAAGACAGTCATGGAATAACATAGGTGAACAGGTTGACACGGCAACAAAGAGTGCCAACAGCTCAGCACCTCCTACAACCCTCTCTGCCTTGGAGCAGAAATGTACAGGAACGCGCTCATTCCTCCCTCCCCTCGTTCATATTGTCTGCGTGCCCCTGGCTGGCTATAAAGCAGCATGGTGGCCATGCGTAGAGCCGTCAACCATTGACCAGCAGCGTCCAGGGGTCTCGCCATGGTGCCCTGTAACGCTAAATGAGCAAGATGCCCACCCCCTAGGGTGTGACATATGTTTTACTGTCTGTCCGCCTCCCCCGAGTCAGGGAACAAATCCCTTTCAAATCTGGACCCACTGTCTCCACACAGGGGGCATGAAAGATGTCTGCCTCTTGGTCTGGGGTATGTACAGTATCTTGTGTGTGTGTGTTTGTGTGTAGACAACTATAGGCAGATTGTGGGCACGTCTTTCTGTGTGTGCTTAAAGCATACCGTATGTGCATTGAAGCTCGTTTTCCCTACAGTATACTGTTAACAGAAATGGTGTGTATTGGAGGTGTGTGTGTGTGTGTGAGAGAGTGAAGTTGCAAGAGAGCAATGATTAGCCTAGTTATGTATCCCATGGGCCTTTGCAGCTAAAACGAGACATTATAATCTGTACCCCCTGCCTCTCACTGTCTGAGACATTGGTTTGTGTATGTGTGTGTGTCTTAAACATTTCTCAATTTAATGCATTTCTTTTTCTGTTTTAATGGACTGGGATGAACACCATCCATCAACTGGAGACTGTGAAAGGTTGCTCCTTAATCCTCAACATACAGAGTTACAAGGCTTAATACACAGGCACAATGAATGTTTTGATGCATCTCTAGTGTTCATTTAACTGAGCTCACAACGTTGCAATAATGGTACATGTTGTATTCCTGAGGGTCCATATTTGAGCAGGACAGACTGAACCCAAAACATATGTCACAGTTTCGTCACGTAATGTATTCAATTTGAATTCCAGGTAACAGTAACAACCACCCACATAATACATACATTTGATTGCAGACGTCTTTTCACTGTAGACAGTTACTGATAGACGCCATTCACCTACATTGCGTAACATAAAACCACAGTGTTAAGGTTTAAAAAGACAGTTTAGTTTAGTTTACTATACCACGCCCATTCTGTGTGCCAGGCCATTCATGCTCTAATGTTGTCTTTGGGCGGTCATTTTACAATGAAGATACGGGTGGTGCAATGTTGTCTACATTTAGTTCTGAGATGAGCCAAGGATGACTTTAGGGTTGGGCACAGGATTATGTATGTGAAGGATTTGGGCTGTTAATATGTTCTGGGACAATGCATGTAAACCTTTGTCAAGAGAATAGCAAATAATTAGACCACAAGAAAAAACACATGCTATTCAAATGTTTTTTAACGTAATATACATTTTATAAAAAATCTAATGAATACTAAACTATGTAATGTTACACTGGGTTTACTGTGTTAAAATATAGTATTCAAGTATATTCAAGTCATGCTCATATGATATTGATGTGGGTCTCTTCTCTGATTCTGTGAATTATGTGAATAATCCTTGACCATAATTCACTGTTCTCAGACACTGGTATTAGACAAATGGATTAAGGCCATAGATAACTAGCCTGATAGTGTCTAAAGGCCTGAACAACAGCATAACGGCCCCCAAAACCCATTTAAGCTGCTCAAAGTAGTCTGGAGAGAGGCTCACTGTTTGACCAGAACACACCTTCACACAATGGGTGCTACACACACATGCAGGCACTCACGTGCACACACACAGCATAATACAAATATAGGTCTACCGGTATTACATTGTATCAGTTCAGAAAGCAATGAAAATATAATTCACTTGTCAGACTAATTTAAAAAAAAAAAGAGAAAAAAAAAGAATAGAAACAACATAATAAATATACTTGTTTGATTGGTAACAAAAACACGAATTAACATACTTTAGGTGAATACCTCAAATGTTTTTTTTTTGTAATTAAATCTTTATTTTACCAGGAAGAAAAATGTGTGTGTCCTGATCAAGATGGGTGTCAGTCAACAAAGATAATCACAACACATACTGAAATACTGAAAAACTGGATGGTACTGAAATCTGTACCATCCAATGTTACTGAATAACCATAAAATACTAATGTTATTTGTCTCCATTAACCTGCCTGAAAATACTTATGAATTTATGATTATATACAGGCTAAAATGTATCTATATTTAAATTATTTTACTAGTTAGTTTTACTAGAGGATGTTTTTCTATCACCTGCCTCAGGTGTATATGACTATTGTCCCTATTTAGAGGTTCTCAGTGAAGTACAATGTGTGTTATAATCTTTGTGTAATTCACTGTCCAGTTTAACACTGGCACAAAAGTAAGTTTATATTTTAATCTTGCCTTTACATTTCTCACATAGGACAGATGTGTTTCAGCTCAAATTGAAAAATAAAACAAAATAAAACAATACTATAAACACATGACATTGACATTCTCCCATGGGGATAGCCTACAATTAATATGTAATAGTGGAAGTAATAAATGCTACCCCACAGGAGAGATATTTCCTGTTAATGTGTTTAAAACCCTCATGTCCCTTTAGCTCAATGTTTCATAATGCTAATGTAATGTAAACATTACAAGAATTTACATTATAGACCAAATGAAGTGTTAATGGGCTTTACTTTGTGCTTGTTTGATTAGAGGAGATGCTAACGTAGCCCCCTATTATTCTTTAGAATAATAATGCTAATGCTAGTAGAGCGCCTGCTGGTAAGTGGGCCTACTGTAGGTAAATAGAGAGAGAGCAGTTCCTTTACCTATGGTGTTGCCTGGTGTAGATTACTGAACCATGCAGCATAGTACATGTATGGTGGCTCACATTTGTCTAACAAGGTCCCATCGCTTGATATGTAAAACATCATAATGATATTTCCCTGATCTAAAACTCACTTTTTTGACTCTACCATTACCAACTACCATTTTCACATCTCTCATTTACTAACTAAATCAAGAAGGCCTAGAAAGCGTTTTTATCTCCAGGGATTTAAGTTTGCATTTGATTATAGCTGTTTTAGTTCCCAAAATACCAAGACAGCATGAAAAGAATGCAAATGCACAGGCTTTTCAGAGGTTGAACTGTGAATGATTTGCATGAACAGTTTGGCTTTGTGTCAAAGGCAATGATCTCTGTTCTCCCACACTGAAAGTTGATCTGATAAGACGATTCTGCACAAACAAACTGTATCCACCATTCTAACAACAGGGGAAACCTCATCTACTATCAGATAATGCCAACAGTTGGTTCACATAAAACTGAAAACATAAAACTGTGTTTTGATGAAAATAATGCAAATATTTGGATATTTCTAGACACGCATATGCGTTTTCAGTTGTTTCTTTGCATATCAGTAAGATAGTCTTTGGCTGTGGCTTTTGTACACAAATTAAAATGAGCAAACAAAATAATAAACATAACAGGTCACAGACATATATATACTGTAGAACAAATGCACATATTGAGCTTTTCATAATGACTGACCTTTAATGATGATAGATGTCATGGCACAAAACAATACTATTGTTTAAGGTGACATTCTTGAGCCTCAGTGGGTCTCTGTTAGCCAAAGGCCCTGCTCTCCATAACAAAGACCAGAGTCACCTGATGCCATAACATCACCTTCTTCTCTCATTAGCCTTGCAGCTAAAGTAAACAAACTGTTAATTCAGGATAATTCACCATAACCTATTGGCGTATCCATATAAATTCCTCCCTCTCTCCTACCACAACTGCCTATCATCTCATCTATATTTCTATTTCACTTTTTCAGCATTTAGCATTAGCTAAATGCATACATAGGAATACATCGTGACCCTTGAACAAATGTAATAACAATATAATCATCTGTAATCAATAATTGGCATTGCATTTTTAAAATTACAAGCCACTTCTAACTTCTCAATAACATAAAAAATGGAAATGGCATGAAATGGCATGGAAATATTTATATACAATTCATTTAAAAAAATAACGTATTCGTAGGCCTAAAATCAACCTAAGAATTGTTTGGTTTTTGGAATAATCATAATACAATACAGTAAACAATGTGTGAAGTCGTCATATGAGAGAGAATGTGAGCTAACATGGGCCCCACCAGCAACATTCCACCTGTATATTTCTTGACGTCGTCTGCCCTGGGAAAATCACATCCACCAGACAAATGCCATCATGTGGCCACTCAGTATAAACCAACGTCATTTGACCTCCGTCGCGATCAGCAGCAGCAAAACAGACATTTATATATATGGGACAAAGTTTGAGTCTGCTAAGATTCTGTTTAAAAAAAACATTTGATGAATTTAAGAAATAACATCTCCCCTCATGCCAGCCATAGTGAAAAAGATCATTCATTCTCTTATCAGGTGACCCCCCCACCCATCCCCAGGCTTTTGTGCCCCCTCACAATGGGGTGAGCAGGGTTGGGAACGTAAGGGGGGGTCTTAGGGGGCAGTAAAAGAAGGTGGCGTTGATCCCTCCTTCTTTACAGAGAGGTGGTTCAGGTAAAAGGCTCTTTCTTCTCTCCTCCACAGATTCTTTGTTGCACCTTCACAAGCATAATGAAGGGGTTTCTGTGTGTGTGTATGTGTGTGTGTGTGTAACCCCACAACCCTTTCAACCGGAAACACGCACACACACACACACACACACACACACACACACACACACACACTAGCACACACCTTGTGGGCAAGTCTGAGGTGAGCATCCCCGTGACCTGGGAGAAGAGA
Source organism: Speoplatyrhinus poulsoni (assembly GCA_025447795.1). Classification (NCBI taxonomy): domain Eukaryota; kingdom Metazoa; phylum Chordata; class Actinopteri; order Percopsiformes; family Amblyopsidae; genus Speoplatyrhinus; species Speoplatyrhinus poulsoni. The sequence continues at coordinate 5,120 of JAOEGT010031131.1, read as the reverse complement.
GAGCTCAGGGGCCATGCTGCTGTCAGCGCCCCAGGGAAAGCCTCCGAGAGCTGGGGGAGACAGTCACCTGTGCCCCCCCCCTGCTCTCCGCCGACCCAGGAAGAGATGAGAGACTGTGAGAGGAAGGTGAGGAAAGATATGTCATTGGTGCCACAAACAGACCCATTCCTATTTCTGTTCTTCAGTTCTTTAACTGACGTTTTAACGTTCACACGCTACATCAGGGTGAACTATATACAAATATATACAAATGGATATGAAGGATCTTCACACATATCTTAGACATGTTGTAAAACTCAAATTGTCATATATTATAAAGATTCAAATAATTTCCAAGGTATACATAATGAGCTTTACAATACCTGTACTGTAGGTACAAGTGTAAGAATTGCTTCAGAGGGAGAAATACTGCGTAAAGAGAAAGACTCTTTACGTACATGAATGCTTCCATTTGTCAGTCTCTATTGATTCTTTCAAAGACGCTGATTCAAGTCTTTTCTGGTAATATTGACAATATTCACAAGATACTCCTGCAGTCTGGTGTCAGTCCACACTTGGACCACACTTTGACATTATGAGGGCAGTACGATCATGAGGTTAGTGTTTGGCTATATGATGTATATGTAACAATGCATATTCAACATTTTATTCAGCATAATAATTAATTTCCTAGATCAACGATACAATCAGCCAAGAGTCAAGCTTTATAAAGAGAACATCGCTTATCAGCATAGCAATAGTGAGAGTCAGGAGGACACACTATGGGTCACAAGATGCTTTCACAAGAAATAGTCCTATTTTTTTATGCATTATCTTCTTTACACACGTGACTACAGTTCAGATATAACAGCGTGTAGATAGAATTGTGTTGAAGTACAATGAGGTTTCTGCTTCTGTGTGTGTGTGTGTGTGTGTGTGTGTGTGTGTGTGTATGGGGGGAGGGGGGGTGAACCCCAGTTCTCTGAAAGGGAAAGGCCCTATTCTATTAAAACTCACCTGTATTGACCCCCGTAGGTATGTCTGCCTTTTCATTCATTCTTTCTTTCTTTCACCAAACCCCCACCTCCTATTCCACCCACCCCAACACACACACACACACATCCTTGTGTAGAAGAATACAGGGAGTCTTGGCCCGAGGCCGAGCTTTGAAGCTTTGAAGTGAAACTATATATTTGTGTTGTATGTGTGTGTGTGTGTGTGTGTGTGTGTGTGTGTGTTGGTTTGAGTGTGCAGAGAGAGAGAGAGAGAGAGAGAGAGAGAGAGAGAGAGTTAGTGAAAAGTCACAGGACATAATATAAAATTATTATTGTTAATCTATCTATTATTTAATTTGCAGTCTGCTCTTTGCTGTTTCACAAAAGTGTGTGTGTGTGTGTGTGTGTGTGTGTGTGTGCGCATGCGCGCGCATGTGTGTTTGTGTAAGACCCCTATCAGCTAAGTAGATCTTATCTCAGCCGTCTGTCACTCATTAATAGAAGAGTATTGTGTTTGTGTGTGTTTAGGTAAATCATGAAATGAAGAATAGGAGAATAAAGCAGAAACGGTCTTTGAAAGTGTCTTTGTATTTGGATGGTGAGTGAGTTGAATTGATCTGCATTCATTTCCTCATCTCCTTTAGGAAGCCAATCAAAATGTCTATTGCTGCCCCACTCTGTTTTTTGTCACTATGGACTGGGTCATGATGAAGTGACCATTGTACCCATTGAGGAAGACACCATTAGACGCCAATAGGGAGGGGGAGGTCACACCTGTCGCTCCTAAATAGACTCATCTATCCTCAATTGAAGTTCTACTGTACCTCCATTCAGATACATTCATGTGCTTGTGCACGTGCACGTGCACACACACACACACACGCGCATGCATGCACATGCACAAACAATATAAGAGACACACAACATAAACCTTAACCCCTCAAGTGTAACCATTTACATCTACACACTGTGTACAGTAGACTCACACCATGGCAGTCATCCAGCATGACCCAGATAGATGAGGAAATGTTCTCTTGTGCATAGTCCTGCACACACACACACACACACACACACACACACACACACACACACACACATTTAGGAGAAATCAGAGTAACTTTAACACTGAAAATGGACTTAACAAATAATTTCCTGTATATTTTCAGATGTAATGCACTTTGCCTTGTCTACTCTTTGCTAAAATCATCAGTATTCTCATATTTACATCTTCATAAGGACTATTTGGTGTTTGTTTACTGTAGATCACTTTAGCTATGAGTGTATATGTGTACTGTTTGTGTGTTGGTCCACAGGTGTGTGTCAATATCTATTTATTTTAATTTAAATATTTTTAATTGATTATTGATTGCATGTTCCAATCTACGTGTGTTAGTGAGGTTAGTTTGTTTGTATATTTGTATGTTAGTATACTGTGTGTGTATGTGTGTGTGTGTTTGTGTGTGTCTTGCCAGTGTGTGCCAGGCCTTATCTTAATAGGATCTTGTGTGGCTCGAGGCTAAGGTGTGGTGTTCCTCTGTCACTGGTCATTCACATGGTAACCACACCCCCCGCTGGGCTCACGGCGGCCCTCCCTGCCCTGCTGAGGGGGCTTTTGTGGGCCCGGCCCGCACAGTGGGGTTGTGTCTACAGTGCCCAGCAGGACCGGGGCCTAGGCCTGAGGAGTGTGTGTGTAAGTGCAACGTGTGTGCTTTACCTGTGTGTGTGTATGTGTGTGTGTGTGTGTGTGCCACCTGCTTGTACTCAGCAGGACACCCCATCAGAGACCTAATTATCCCCTCCTCTTCCCCCCAACACAATCCTGTTTTCGCCATACCTATCCTTTCTCCTTCTGCACTCTCTCTTAACCCACTGTGATGTTTGTCTTTTCCCTTCTTCCTCATTGCTATGTGGCGTTTTGTGCTCACGCATGTTTAAGCAAATCGGCCGTGTGTGTCATGTTGTTTATTCAATGATTATCGTCACATTGTCACACGGTATTGTTTGTCAAAATACAGTACATATATATATTATTTGCTGTACAGTAATAACTGTAGCAAGGAATTATTGCATTAGTGACTGTTTTGTTGTTAACTGCCTTCATGGTGGTTTCTCTCAACACACTCACTGTGGCCTGGCATATATGCCACACACACACACACACACACACACACGCACACACACACACACACACACACACACACACATGCAAGATGATGTTACCAAAGTGTCACTCACATGCTCTGCCTGCACACTTCCACTTATATTCACACTATTAGAGCCTAACAGAATCCAAGAGATTTGGCAGTGACAAAAATAAAGAAAGAAAGAAAGAAAGAAATGGCAAAGAGTGAAAAAAAGTAGTGAACACAGGGGTGTTGTTTCATCAAAAGCTAATGTGTGGAAAGTTGACATGATGTCAACGAAGGGTATTGTTTATATTAGTATTTAGGGGGACACCTATTACTGCATCCTAGTGAATAATTATGCACCTTCATCAAGTTATGACATTCAGAGAAATTACATAAGGACTAGTCACAGTTCAAAGGAGATGTGACAGGCTTTATAAAACGATTTTCAAACATGATGCGTCACAAATTTAACATAGAAATTTATCTATTTACATTCCGCTACTAAACAATATAGGCATATCTCCCAGTTATAAAAGGACTAAAAATATTTTATAAATGAAATACCGAATATTCAAATATTCTGAATATTCTAATGAAGCTCCATCTGAAACAAGGTCACACAAGCCATTTACAATGAGACTAAAAGTTAGACTACCTCTTCCAAATCCTACTCGCTAATGACCTCAAGTTTAATGCTGATGCAATAACCTTGCTCTACCAACCAACCAGACATTCTGATGAGAAGGAAGGCAGTCTTAATCCGAGGGTAGCGTGTTTTGCCAGTAGTGCCCTATTAGCACCTAAATCGCGCTTTCAAATTTAAGATATTTTCTTTTCTTCCATGAGTTCTACCCACCGGCCGCGTTTCCTACACATATGCAATTAACTATTAGCTAAGGCCTGTATCACTTTTGTAAATCAGAAATTCTATGGTGTTACAAGTGAAATTATATATATATATATTTTTAAAGCTGTTCCCAAGGTATGGCAGCTGCTATACCTTGCCATACGCAATTGACGCCTATAAGTTAACAACCAAAAAATTAGAGAGACAATCATAGATAAATGAGAAAAGAGTCTCCGTCTGAGAATAACAAAGTGAGAGAATGAAATAGAGCAAGGGAAGGAGGTATATACTGGGAGAGACAGCTCTCTCTCTCTCCTCCAGTCTGTCTAGTGTTTTATGAGCCCCTCTTTGTGCTGTTTACATGTAAAAGCCTTTTAATAAAAAGCTTCAGGGAAACAGAGCAGGCAGGAACCTTTCATCTCAACCTGTTCTGTCACACCCATGGGAGGAGGGGACGTTATTTATGGTTGCGCGTGCAGTGACTAAATGCACGGGGCATGACAGTATGCTAGGCAGACAGTAAAGGCAGACAGCTATGGCGGATGGCTGACTCCGAGACGCCCAGAGTCGAGAGTTAAAGGACAACATGTTGGGTCAATAACTTTTAAAAAGTAATACTGAATACTGATCAGAATGTATTTGAAATACAACACAGTTGGGGTCAGAGAATGTTGTGACTATTCCACCTGTTGCAAGTTAAACACACCAAACATACTGCAGGCAGTGTTTTATAACTTTACTGTATTAATTATTGCTTAATGTTGGTAATCTTAATTACCATTAATGGGCTTGGGAAACAAGCCAACCTTGCCCTTCCTTTCCTCTCACCAGCATTAGACTGATGAGGATAAGCTCTCAGGTCGTAAATTCTGGATGTTTCTAGATGAAACATCCAAGTCTGAGAAGGGAACACCCCTTCACAGACACTTTCTGCCAGAGGTCACCAGGTGAACCACTTATTTTTAATTTACTTGATCATTACGTTATTTATATATTCTCTTAATTTTCATCTAATTAATTTCATCCAATCCTTGTAAACACGTTGAAATATGCTCTATAAATATTATTATTATTATTATTATTATTAAGTCAATTTTTATTTATATAGCCCTTAATCACATTGCAGTCTCAAAGGGCTTTACAACCTACATTTCACATGGAAACAAACAA
>JAOEGT010031120.1:0-10064 GCA_025447795.1 Speoplatyrhinus poulsoni | reverse complement strand
CAATCTCTCGCTCCATAGTCCCCTCACTCGCGAACAAGACCCCGAGGTACTTAAACTCCTTCACTTGGGGTAAGGACACATTAAATTACGTTGTATAAAGAAATAACCTGGCAAGAAAGTATTTCCATTAACCATTTATGCAAGCGTTGTGATGCTGTACACTGTGTATAAAAAAGCAAGTTGATGAAAAAAATTTACAGTTAAATTTTGTCAAATTAGAAACTAATCTAAACTAACATGCTACTGTCTCTAAACCGCATTGTTATATATAATGCATGATACTCATACGCACATGCCTATGTCAGTGAGGGTCTCTGATGGTTCAGTCAGTGCTCAGGGTTAAGGGTGAACATTATCGTACAGTCAACCTACTGTATAGTGAGCTGTTCCCCTGACCCAGTTCCCCTGAGTTAAAACAATGCTTTTCTTGTGACATATTTCAATATGTGATATATGGGATATAGTTTAACCTTACACCTAATCCTGACCTCATACCTAAACATTATTTCTCTAAAATGATTTCCCATGTTGCACATCTAACATGCCACTGTTGATATTACCGGTATACCACACGAGGCCCAATAGAGATTCAGTTTCTAACCAGAATAACATCAGAGGACAATAATTGGCAAATAGGAATATTGTTCCAGGAACAATGAGGCATGTTGGTCCAGGAACAGCAAGGAATACTGATCCAGAAATAATGAGGGACGTGTGCAAGCACATGTCCTCATTGTGTAAATCATGTTATGCTAAGTGCACTGAAATTGTTGTGGCTGAAAGACAGTTCATCATGTTCCCTGGAGCCATGTAGATAAGAATTCCTGATGGGCCGTCCTTAGTCCGTTAGCCACCTGTTTTTTTTAATGGATTCAATTAAGATTGAACCGTCCCCAGCAAGCCTTTGATCACAAAGAATAGGTTTGTAATTGCAGCATTTATCTGCCCTTTATCATGCTGAGTGGACAAAAACTAGAGAAAAGGGTGTCCTATTATATATACAAATGGTAGAACACATTTGAAACCACCCCAGACTGCTAAGCTCAGCCCATTCTCCGAAATGGGGTCAATGCAATGATATGTTCAGTTTCATATGTCTAACTTTATGAGGGATGTGACAGTTAATCTCTTGACGGCATTGTTTGCAAGCATGTATGTATGTATAGATGTTATGCTACAGTAGCTTGTACACTTGTCCAATGTTGTGCTCTGTCCAAATAAGGTGGTGGGTTTGTACTGATTTATAATTCTTATATTCATTTATTCTATACTATTAATAATTTATCTCTGGGGGCGTTAATTCATATTTTAAGTATATAGCATTCATTCACAAGTACCTACAATAAATCTGAGGCGGTATTTCTGTTTTGACATAAATGCATTTTTATAAATTAACTTTGTTTCAGACAAGACTTAGCTGTCTGGGCGCTGCTTATATCAGTCTCCACAGCTCAATGCCGTTGGCGACACGCCCACTTAAGAGACCAAAAGCGTTGTATTTTTTGCTCCATTGAAATGCATTACAATGCCTTATCTTTCTATAATACTAAAATCTTCTCTACTATGCTGTTTTGTCCAATCTAGTTACAGTGACAAGGTTGGACATGTGAATGGGACTGGGCTTGAACAAGTGAAATGGGTGGAGCTTGGGATAGGTCAATTGTCACTGGCTTAGTTCTTCAGATAAACACAGACTTTATCTCACATATATAGTGATCCCCCTGTTTTATCTGGTTTCTTCTGCAGAATATAATGATTATGTTGTCTTGCCTTTTGTAGACTGACCATAAATGCAGAATGCCAATTACAGCTACATAACTTTCCTATGGATGAGCACTCGTGTCCACTCATCTTCTCCAGCTGTGAGTACACATTGAGCTCTGTTTATGTTATGATCAGTGAGACATTTTTGAAGCTTCTGTCTGTAAATCACTTTGTTTGTGACATGCTATACCAACTGAGCATGCTGCTATCATTAGTTTACCGCCGTTGTCTCCCATTTGTCTTGCTCTCTCCAGTGGCAAGCATTAGAGCCACAGTAAACTCATTTTTATTTGTTAATAGCGTTCAAGCACTATCACTTTCGATATGGCGATCGACTGTAATGCAGTGGTTTCTATTGCTTCTTGAGCTATGGATAGCATCTCCAAATGAGGTTTAAGAAGTGTGAAACTGTACCTTCTAGCGGAACTAAAAAAAGAATCAATGATTAATTGCTTTAAAATCTTATTTTCTATACTATATTGTTATTTTATGGGCAGGTATTTATGCTGTGCCAGACAAAGTATGTTCCTTGGTAACTGTATATGTATGAAACTGGTCAAAAGTTGGCAAATGGCCTTTACAATGATATGTTATTTTGGGTTATCTATTTCCTTAGGTACTGTAAATGTTGCTGTAGTTAGTGTTTAATTGGTGAACAGTGTTGGAATTACGTTGTAGCTCCCGGGGGGGTGGTCCACGAGGGGGATGGTCTTGGGGAGGGGGGAGGTACACATTAAGCGGGGGGACTTGGGGTCCTTCCTCAGAACATTTTGAGATTCTTACGCTTAATTTCCTGCTTTTTGGTCAAATGTTCTCATCTAGCACTAATAACATTTCAAAACACGCTTGACTTCAAAGTCATCGCACTTACAGGACCACCCTGATTGATCCGCCAGCAGGATGGCTGTGAAAATGCAAACAAGGTTTCCAGCGAAGAAACTTGAGCTGAGAGCAATTTTCAGGCGATGCCAGACTAGAGTACAGTTGCAGACTAAACGGAACACACACAACGAATAATCACCTTGGTGTTTAATCCAGAAATATGATCATAAAGAAACATAACTGACAACATAGTCTCAAGCAGCCCCAATACATATGCTCCCACACAGTTTTATAGAATGTGCTCAATGAATGGATGAATGAATGAATGAATGAATGAAGAAGGTCCAGTGTGAAGCTGGGTTGGGTTGGGTGTGTGCCAATGGGAGTTGATGTTATCTTAATAGAGTAGGCCCACTAGTTAATCCATGTGAAATGATATTGCAAAGTGCTAGTTCATTTGTTGGGTTAGCAATTTCAATCAAATACACTTTTTTGTCATATTCAGCTAATATCTCCTCGCGGTCTTGAAATCATAGGCTACACATAGCCTATACCGAAATATAGCTGAATACATTTTAACATGTCGTGATTGCATATTGATTATTTTTCTACAACCAGGAGTTAATAATTGCACTGAAATTGCATGCCCATATAGCTAAAAATAAGATGGTGGTAACTCCGTAGTCTTGCCGTAACAGTCAATGACCGAAGTCTTCATCCTAAAACGCCAAGGGCTTTCTAACGCTTCGAAAATTGACGCGAAAGGCCATTGACCAAGCTGCAATTTTTGACGAGTTGGGATTGAGAGTGTGTTTATTCGTGATAAAACAAAAAAATGTTTTAAAGCTTTAATCATGCCTACTGTAGCTACAGTAGTACTCTGTTTTGATTTGTGAATATTACACAGTGCTATGCCATTTGTATGGTGGAAACCCTAAGGATGCAGGTGGATAAAGCATTGTACGGTTGAATGGTACAGTTGATTCATTTTGAATTGTCCTGGGTGCTGCACAACCGGTTACCACAACTTGGCAACACTATTTTGAAATTGCCATTTTTATTGCCCACTGGCTTCACTTTCTTACGTAGGATAAATGGACCAAAATAGTGGAAAGCTTATGGTTGCTTTAAACTATAGTAATTAAGCACTGTATTTTAATCAAACATCTTGATTACTGATTCCGTACAAGTTAATAATGTAACATTTTGTATGCAATGTGTCCTACATTTCGCTGTCTACCTAATTACGTATTATTGTCACACACTTTGTCTAATACTCACTGTCATGAGATAATGTCTGTTATTAGCCTTTTATAGTATTGTCTATTTATTGCCATTGTGTTGAGGAATATCTTTGTACATTTAGACATCAAGGCTGTGAACTGATTTATAGTTTTGGTTTATTTTTAGTGTGTATAATCATGGATTTATGTGAACACATTTTGGTCAGTTAGGCCTATGGCATGTAATTATTTATAAATATTTGAATGACTAACCAAAGGATTTGAATAGAAATTGGCCCTGACTAAAGGTTTGGCCTGTTTATTAGCTTGTGTCCACACAATAGTATTATTCTAAACTTTATTTAACCACTTAACTTTTTAGTTGAATATGCCATAGGAAGAATGCAGAGGTCTTTTAGAGATGAATGGAAACATTATTAAAATCTGGTGTTAAAAGTGTTAGTGAAAATCACCTTAATTTATTCTTTAATAAATATCTACTTATATCTTATACAGCAATGGCAAAAATGTACTGTTTTATTGAGTCAATTTGGGTTGTTTTTCTCTCTCAATGTCTCTCTCTGTCTTAGTGGTTTAGATTAAAGTATAATTGAATTGGTTACTGTTGCTATAGCTGGAAGGCCTTAGATTCTTAGTGAAATTGCAGAGAACATTGGAATTGGTTCTCTGTTATCGACTCTAAATCAATATTGCCCTCTTCCAGAGATGAATTATCGAAATGACATATAGTTTTCTTCCTGGGATAAGACCTCGTGCCTGGCACAGGCTATAAAGATTTAAAACCAGCTCTGGGCGTTATCCTGAGCGCCTTGTCTTTAGTCTGTTGTGATCTACAGAAGGACAAGACTGCTCATTAGCTTTAACCATCTTGGAGCCAAAAAATGTAATACTGGTTATAGCTTCATGTGGTATTTGTACATCATTTGAATAACATTCATTTTGGTAAATGTCCAAAATAATAAATCCCACTAAACGGAAATGCTACTTCCCCTTAGGAGGTTTTTGGCAATATTTATCCCTATAAGAGAATCTTAATTTGTTTGGTATAATATTAATACACAAACCTGGCATTTAAAATGTAACATTCATAGCATAATTAATATTGTCAATTGTCAAATGTATGTTGTGCATAATCAATTTATAAGTGAACAAGTGTTTGTATAGAGTAGACATTGCAGAACACTCCTGCCAATTCTCTTTGTCTCTGAGATATCATTTAAATAAACATATAAACCTTGATTGTGATGTGCACAAAAAAATCTAATGGTGATGTCAAAAACAAATGAGAGCACTGCAGCAATTGTTAATAGGCTTCATTCATCAAGCGTGTTTGAAAACAAACAATTAGCATTTAAGGAAACAACCTAACCCATAGTTAATGTGTTTGGTAATTGAAAGCACAGTATATTACATTTATATTATGTGTGATTATATGTCATTTTGTTCACTCTTACCTACTTAAAAAGAAAAAAGTGCAAGTCATTATGAAAGTCACATAATCAATGGCAAAAGCACTTCCAGGCACCAGTCACATGATTTGAAGGTCAGGAACAACATCAAGATGGATCCAGTACGATATTGAACCAAACCTTTCATTTACTTTGTTCTCTTTGCTGCCTATGTCTTCATTCCAAATAGTCTTTTCATTAGCCGGCCTCGAGAACAAGACAAATGTTGCTCTGGGTGGCCCTAGGTCCGTCTCCAGACAACATTCATCACTATGATTTGCCGCTTGGCACTAGGGGTCACACATGCTTTGTGTAATTGCAGATGGATATCCAAAAGATGAGATGATTTACAAGTGGAGAAAGAACTCTGTTGAGGCCGCTGACCAAAAGTCTTGGCGACTGTATCAGTTTGATTTCATGGGCTTGAGAAATACCACAGATGTAATAAGGACCACAGCAGGTAAGTAACGTCTTCAGTGCCGCTAAAAGAAATAAGTAACTTATTTTGGCCTGGTTGTGACTGAAGAATTGGGTGCATCTTGGTAGTCGTGTGATACCATACTGATCTTGCGAGCTCCACTTTGATTTTGCTGCGAGTATCAGACAGTACTGTATACAGCATAACCCCTCAATTCAAAGCTAACACATAACTCATATTACATTAGCTATATTGATTTCATTCATATAATTACTTTACGTTACTTTAAATAATTACAGTACTAATGTATGTTTATAATATGTTGTTACAGTACGTATGTTAAACAATACAAACCTACAGTAATAACAATAACAGAGGGATTATCTGTCAGCCCCGTCATATTCTCTATTAATGGCGTTAAAGGCATGGTCATTCTTGCTCACTTTTAGCTCAAATCAAAACAGTATCGCTCCGTGCTCCAGGGCCACGCCTCACACGGCGAAATGCATTGTGAAGCATAGCGTGGTGCTCCAGCTTTGTTGATACGAGCGATGTTCGCCTTTTTGTTTATGTTACTATTTACGGAGCCAGGGCTGTGTAGAAGTATCAGATTATTTATCTATTATTTACACGCACAGAACTGTAAAATAGCAAAATGAGAGGAGATATTTGTTGATTATGTCAAAAAGTGCATTAGCTAACATTTATCTTGCAATTACAGCTTCAGTATCTCCATGGAGATAGCTGTAATGGCTTTTGTTGCCATTATTATTAATTATTATTAAGTATATTAGTATTAAGTATTATTGTAAGTATATGAAGTATTTTTGATAAAACTGCAGAGATTTCTACACTAACCTTCTCAAGCAAAGTAATTGTAAATAGCTTGTACTTATAGGAATGGCAATCAGTGGATGTATGTTGATGTCAAGAGCTACACTACATGATTGGCTGATTTCCTGGCAGACGACAAATGCTTTTGATTTGAGAGGTTCCAGACTGATAATCGTGGCAAAGTCATTCTGGAGCTGGTGAGATCAGGATGTAACCATGTGTGTGTTGTACCGCAGCCTGAAATACGTCATGGGCTTATGAATTGAGGTGTAAAGATTAGAGAAATGTGTGCGCTTTAATGGAAAGAATAGACACGAGTGTCAGTCACTCAGCACTCACGTACTGGGCAGGTCAAAGGTCATTTTTATCCCTGTAATTTAAAACAACACGGGTGATTTTAAAATCAAAGTCAACGCAAATGTTTGTCTCTTTTGCATTGACACAGGTGACTATGTGTTGATGACAGTCTACTTTGACCTGAGTAGAAGGATGGGCTACTTCACCATCCAGACCTACATCCCCTGCATCCTGACCGTGGTCCTTTCCTGGGTCTCCTTCTGGATCAAAAAAGACGCCACTCCGGCCAGGACAGCATTAGGTAGACATGTTGTCATGCAGTCGGTTCAGCTGTTGCCTCTTCACTCAGCTTGGATCAGTCCATTCGCTTGTTTACTTTGTCTGTTTTTCTGTTTTAATTGAGCTCTTCTGTTTATGTACCTGCTCTCCATTTGTTCTTGTGCAGTCCCATGGAACATTTTGGGAAAGGTAATTTCTTTCTTTTGTTCTTTCATTCATTTGTTCTTTAGTTTGTGCTTTCTTGTAATTTATATATATTTTGGCTTTCTTCCTCATTCATGGTTATTATTTATTTATTATTTATAATTTGTCCTTTTTAATGTAATTATTATATATATATTTTGGATAATTACAAACACAATACAGCCATGTAAAAAAACTTAAAAGACCACTGCACATTATTTAAAAATGCAATAGTATAAATATACTCTAAATGTACACAATACTGTATGAAATAAATAGAAAAAGTCTGTAAATACAAATATATACAGTATATACTGTATATACAGTATTACATGTAAATAAAAAATACAAATGTATAAATAGTAAAAATTTGCTGCAGTGTACAGTATAAACGGTATATAGTAAACATACAGTATACTGTATTGGCTGACTTGGCATTTTAAAGTACGCATATATTTACGAACCCTGCACACAGTCATTATGCGAGTCCCTTGTACTAATTCTCCCAGATCTGTGACCTCCTCCTTTGAAGGACTCCAGCTCACACTTTAGTGCGTCGGTAAAATATGTTCCATCTATTTATCTGGGATGATGTCAGTGCTGCTGGCTGTGTGCCTACAGCCAAGTGTTATGCACATCACTCAAGGACTCAAGAAAAGGACAAGCACACCCTCTCTGATTAAAACAACAATTATATATTATGGCTAGAATGGGAGCTTTTGCAGACAAATAGATATACGGTAGTTATGCTGGCATCTGGTGTGATCAGTGACTTGTGAGAAGAAGGGAATATACAATAGTGCAAGTGATTTACGTATGTATACTGAATAAGGACCTAGGCAAGTCAATCCGGTAGTAGAATTTCAAATAAAAAACTTCCAGAGCAACCTTTAAGGTAAAGTCCGCTATTGCAAGCAAATTGTAAGATAATTCACATTTTGTCCTTGCATTTCCTTGCATTTCGCTAGCTTATACCATTCTCTGCAGTGTTCGAATTACCCTCCAGTCCCGGGATGGTGGCTCACCTTACAGATTCTATTTTGGGGAGGACGGGGGGGTGAACACATGAAGCGAGGGGGCTGGGGGTCCTCCCACAGGAATTTGAAGGGTCAAAAAGTTAATTTTCTGCAATTTGGTGAATTTGTATGCACCAATTGTTATTATGCTTCTGTAAAACTTTGTCCAAATATGCAGTTTGCTTAGGTCTATCACAAATTAATTATGTTCATTAATCTATTTACGTTCCCCTACTAGACAATATAGGCTAATCTTGGTTGATACGCAATGCACAAAAACTGCGTGGCTGGCCAATTAAGGAACGGAACAATGAACGCGAAAGTCACGGCAACCAGAAAATTCTCAGTTATAAAGGATTTTATAGAAAGAATAAGATTATAATTGGCACAAGTAAGATGAATAATGGGAAACGCATAAACCTAATAAATACAAGTTAGGGCTATGAGATTAAAAGTTAAGAAAGCGTAATTTCTTATGTTTATTTTGGTCCCACGGTATTAAATTTGTGATTTTAGGCTAAATAGGCTAGGCTACTGTGATGCGGTCTACAAAATCAGACCTGAGATGGGCTCTGCCACATGCTCTGTCTGTGCTCTAACTAACAGTTCATAGACACAATATGACCACGAAAGTAAATAAATGAATGTGTCCCCCCAACCTGTGATTTCAAACTGGGTTCTCCCTACAGTGCTCTAGGGAAACGGGTGAGGTTAGCCATTTAGCACTCAGGTGTGGGAGGAGATTAAAACATGTTTTCAGAATGCAAATCAAAGAGTGTACGTTAGTGTACACATTAACCTTGTAAAACCATCCTGATTTTGCAAGCTCGGCCTCTTTCATTCCATTGCTCCTCTTTACCCATCAGTATGGGAACTCTTAATTGCACACATAGAACTAGCAGCCAATCCAGGTGGATAGTTAATTTTTGGCTTGTCTCGCAGAGCCAGCAATACATACATATGTAAAGTCTAGGGCTGGCTAACTGTGTCAGTACCCGCCTACTTGACAAGTGAGGTGTTTTGATTGACATGCACGACGACCAATTATGTAAGTCAATGACCAAGTCGGATGTTAAACTTGCAATGAGGAAAACTGAACAGAATTAGCGAATTCTCAGTAGAGAATTGTCCACATGGATCTTGTATTGATTGGTTGTTGGTCCAGTCGGCTGCTAATTGTTTGATTGACACCTACTGGCACAGCCTCTATCACTAGCTACATTGAATGGAAGGTTTCCAGACTGTTGAGCGGAACAACAGCGTAATCTCAACAGGCTAATTTGGATGTATACACAAAAAGCTTCTCAGGACTACTGTTTATTTGTATTGTTTAGAGGCCAAACATTTCAATGCATGCCACTTTATCAGAAGAAGGCAGGCTAACAGGTAACCAGTAATTGCTGTGGCAAGCAGGAACTGAGAGAAATGTCCAAGATGTCCTCCTGAAAATAGATGGGGCTCAATGGTTACCGTGGCAACCCCAGCAAACCAGTGACAGTTGTTTTTTTGGAAGGCGTTGTTTTTTTCTTCCTCAGACATCGCTGATGGACATCAGAATTAAACGAGCTCGAGTAGATCTAGATGAGTGCAGGCCTGTCTCGCTAGGCCCGTACATGATAAATGAGCCTCCGTCCTGTCTAATGTGAGCATAGGCTACTTGAATAATGACAATCCTTCTTAATGGAATATCCATCCATCCATCCTCTCCCGCTTATCCGGAGTCGGGTCGCGGGGGCAGCAGCTTCAGCAAGGGACCCCA
>JAOEGT010031119.1:0-24609 GCA_025447795.1 Speoplatyrhinus poulsoni | reverse complement strand
TGATGGGGGGGGGGGGGGGGGGTGGGGCGGGGGTTGGGGCACGGTCAATAAGGAAGTATGACTAAGAGAGTTGTTGGGGAGGAAGAGCTATTGATCAGATCAGAAACTGACACACTCTGGTGTAAGCTCATAGGGGGCTAACATCAATACCTTCATCCTGGGGTTATCTCTGCCAAGTCCAACGAACAAATCATTTACGCACACAGGAGTGTTTGAATTATCGACGCATAACTAAAAGTTAATTTGTCCACATTTGCAGGGAGATCCCAAAGCTACGTTTCAGAGTCAACATGACATAAGGGCAAATGCATAAAATAATAAAAAGCTAGGAAAAGCAATGCAAACCACTAGCTATCATGCATAATATATCCACAAATATTATTTGATTAATATCAAAATAATAATTTCAAATCGGTTATAGAATGTAAACAGAACATTTGATAGCAATATCATAATGTATCTGTGTGTAAACAAATGCCTCTTGTCTTTCTTTGTTCAAAACAAACCTGTGCAGTGTTTCCTTATGCAGTCAGGTTAACTTTGTGAACCTGACATTATTTTTGACTTTATGTTGTATATTTTCCCTCGCTGTTAAAACGAAAGCACTTTTAAATAGTGGGCTCTGAGCCAAAGATGAAGGTGTCTGTATGGTCTTCAAGTTGTGTGCATTTTTTCCCTTGCAATTCTGAGCACATGGATGGAAACAAAGGATGCTGCACCGTGAATTCTTCACACCCTCGTGAATAGGAGAGGTTGAAAAGAAGGAGCGACTCCAATTTAAATAAAAATAAAAAAACGTTTACATTCTTTATACTTGCTGAGAGCTTGCTCTATACAGAATTTTAGAAGCTCAATGAAACTAACCTTGATGTATGCATGTAAATATAATGCATTTGCCTGGACAGTTGGCATTATGTGAACTCACTGACTTCTATAAGAGCCAGTGCAAGATACAGAACCTTGCAGCATTCACAAGCATTCATTTACAACAATTCAGCTTCCACTTCTAATCTGATCAGTGAATCCAATCTATTTTGTATGGCTGTCCAAGCCATACACTTGGGACCTTAGGGACCACAGTCCAATACTCTCTCAATGGACTAATACTGCTCATTCATGAAGGAGCAGATTGCAAAACTCCACTGTTTTCACTTCAACAGCATACAGATAATACCTTTGCATCAGAAGCAGCAAGATGGCCCCAAACAGCTGGCCTGGCCTACAGACTATGATCTTTGTCACTATAACCTAACTAAAACAGTTTTAAACAACCTAAATGCTTTAAACCAAAGGTTTATACAATCAACCTTGTACAAAGCTATAAACGACCCATGCGGTATAAACATTTCAATGTTGTAGATATATCTGTATTATTTGAAAGTAACTCCACAGAAATCTTCTATCAATTGATCATGACATCAATTTTAGTATCAACTTTGTACTATAGTTTGCCCACCTTTCAGAGCATGCTATTGTCTGAGAAGTGACAACATTGATTTTAGTCATATTTCTTTCTCCAACATATTCCCATGAGTACAGTTGATTATGAGCCTTTTCTCCTGACTTCTGCTGTAACATATACCCGTGGAAAGATCCACATCCTTATAGTGAGAGCACCCATGACTTTACAGAATAAAGACCAGTGAATGTGTCTCTGGAGACTGCCTGGTTGAAAAGAGAGGCTGCCAACATTCACAAGAGCTTTGTTACAGTGCTGGCTTCAGATACCTTTTATACATGCTCAGAAAGCCCCTTGCAGCTGAAAGAGCAGAGGAAACTGGGCCTGGTGTAAATTACACTATGTGTAGGTGGGATGCAATTTATACAGGAACAAAATATGAATTGGATATAATGATGGTTTTTCAGGCTTTTAAATTGGGTTTACTTTACCATATTAATATTATTATTATCATGTTATTATTATTATTATTATTATTATTATTATTATTATTATTATTATTATTTAGGTATATGTAATAGTTGCCATAATTTTGCTTATTTTGGCGAAAACATATTCAATTTAATAAATCAAATAATTTTTCCTCAACAGGGTACTTAAAATGGTTTCACACTTAATTAAGCGTCTTTACGCAAAGATGGATCTGGATGGCTCAGGTCAGAAGTTATGTTACTGTGTTTTTCAGGTACATAAGCACATTTATAAAGGTAATTAAACTTTAACTGACAGGCAACATACCCACTTTCAACTCTTTTCCGAAGACTGTCCTCTCTCCAAGAGCAGAGCAGTTCCAGCGTCCGTTTTTAAACTGAAACTGGCACTCGTTGATACCCATTTGGGCACCCTCTCCAATGACGATAATGGCATCGGGGCGACTCTGGCAGATAATCCGTTGTCGCGGCGCCAAACCAGGAATCTTGTTACAGATTATACTCGCACCTAGGGCGACCACCGACGAGAAGCCACTGTGAAAAGAAGATGGAGAAAAAGTTTTCCGCAATCTTACATTTAACCTAATATTTTTAATTGGCATTAATCAAGTCTTTTTTATTAACATAATCAAAATATTTCAATTCGCCTACACAGCCATATAGTATAGGCTATGTGGTCGTAGTGTTTGTGACTAAAATTGAACAACAATAGGCTATTATAGCCTACGTATTTAATTAATGAGAATATATGCTTTTTAGGCAATCATGGACATTCAACCAGATTAGCCGATACGTTTTAGAAATACAATGTCAGTCCATGTGTGCCTTTTTATTCTGCAATTATTCTACACATCGGTGGCTTGGCTCTGTTAATTTTTTGTGTTTCGTTTAGGCATATTTCCTGTTTGTACGGTACATTTTTGAATGTTATAAAATCGTATATTTTCTGGAATCAAAATATTAATTTACATGTGAGCAGTGGTTGGAGAGCTATAGTCTACACTTTATAACGTGATCATATAACTCGCAACGTCGACTCCGGGCGGTAGCCTATAGGCCTATTAAGAAAGAGCCTACGTTTTGAAAACCTCCAGGTGTGCATCAAATTAACGGAACTTACCCTATTTTTAAATAAACTATTCCCAGGCAAAGTAAAACTCTTAAAATCCAACGCCGCGTTCTCCGACTCATTGTGCGCCCACGTTTAGTGTCATGCAACAATTTCTAGAGGTGATGAAAAGTTCGCCTGTTCTCAGATCGATGACCGCCCAGGTAACTCCAAAGGAATACCGAATAACGAACAGAATGTAGCCTATATAAAAAACGGATATAATCCAAACTCCCTTTACGTGGTCCCTTTGCGGCACCCTCTTGTCATTGCGAGGGTGTCACAGGTAACCCTTGGGCAAGTGCGCTGCTGTGTTTATCTCTTTCTCACAGTTCCTCTGCTACCCGCAGCTCTTGACTATATATCTGGCTCATCTGTCTGGGGCGTGTTCACGTGGGGCCCCGTTGTGGAATCCCGCCAGGGCTGAATCTCAACATACAGTCAAATGGTGTGATTCCATTTTGATTTATTGGGGTGGGTAATTATGGAACCAATTGAGAGTTTTTTTAAAAACGTGTCTATAAGATCAGGACAAATAAGTAGGATAGATAGATATGTTAATTATAGGCATATAGCCTTGTAATTTACAATATAATCAGTAAAGGTGAGTAAAACATTTGCCAATTGAATTAAACTTGTAATGATACAACTATGAAAATAGATATTTATTAAAATCAGGTTTATTTTTGCACCTGGCCCTGCAAAGATATTCACCTGGTTCTTTCTGCAGACTAGACCATAGACGCTCATTTCCTACAGACCTACCTTCTGCTTTGCCGCCATCTCGCGGCACAACGAGGAACAATTACAGTTAATATGTCCCAACATTCTTTCCGTAGATCGCCATAACTTGTTATATGTACGACTGTGGAGTGTAGCTGCTGTATTGTCCTGGCGGCGCTGAAGGAATACACTGTTTAACTAATCAGAAATGTACGATTATTCCTACCTAACAAGTGATTGCCTTATACAGATTTTTACGTTTTTTAATGATAAAGATTTGATTAGCGTTTCAGCTGTCTGTAAGGTAAGAATTTGCTTAGCCAACAGCAGGCTACTGTATGTGGGTTGGGCATAGTGATCCTAGTCTTTAATAATACCTGTACGTTTAGTATTACACAGTGTAAAGTATGTGTTTGCTAAATGAATTTGCATTGTGTCCTTTTAGGAATGGCATGAAGCTGCAGAGACGCCTTGGCTATGGAGGTGAGGCTTATAAAAAAGTAGGTTATAGGCATATAGTCATTATCAGCAGGTTATTCAATTTAAATCACTCTTTGTGCATCTTGTGGCCTGCGCCTTTTTATCATTGCACATAAGGAGGATGTGTCTTCAGCGATGGGGTTTCTGTAATATTGCCGTGGTGGTGTGTGAAAATATGAGCCAGGCATGGAAGAGATACTACCTGAGACGCTCTCATCTAGAGTCGAAGATGACAGCAGGTCGGGCTGGTGGTGATTACACCTGCAAAAGCCTTAGAGGACACACAGGTTAAGAAAATAACACACTCAGCTTGTTTGCTCTTGCCTCTATCAAGAAAGTATATGTTTTGACATTATTATTGTTCTCCAGGCAGGGTGGTGGGGTTGGTGTACTTAAAGGGGAATACACCCCAGAAACCAGAGCTGTGGGACAGCAATGTGATTGGCTGCAGTGCTTCCACTGATGGTACAGTCCGAGCGTGGGACATCCAGAATGTCAGTAGGACATTTGACAACATATTCATTGTTATTTGCGCAGTAGCCTAACATATAGTGATATTGCTTGAAGTGTCTTTTTAAATGTACACTCTTCAATTGTGTTACAAAAGAAAAAAACATGTAATGTATTATGTAGCAGTTGATTTCATTAATTCATGTTACAATATCACCTCAGTGGAAACTGAATGAGCACACACACACTCTTTTTTCTTTTTTGTTTACTCAGGGTGTACAGCTGTGGTGCAGCACTGCCCAGAATCCTTTGACAGGCATTGTCAGTGACAGAGAGCAAGGATTGGTGGTTACAGCAGACTCCACAGGCCTCATTCAGACCTGGAATGGACAGAATGGGCAGGAGCTGTCTTCATACTCATCTGGGTCTTTGCGATGCACACTGTTACAGTACAATATTAACAACAAATACTTTCTCTCTGTAAGTAAAATGGTTCACCACCTACTGTTCCTCTGCTTCTGCCGATCTTACTAAACCAGTTATTTCAGATTTGTGCTATTCTGTAAATCCTATAATCTAAAACAACCATACTGAAGACACATCATTTTTTAGGCAAGTTTATAATTAGCAACATGTAACCCTAACACTCTACGTTATTTTGTCCTGTGTTGGGTTGGAATTGTTTTCATTATGTTTACTGCACAGCACTTTGTGACCCCTTGTCCATAAAAGGTGCTCTATAAAAAACCTCACTTCGTTGACTAAATGTATTTATATTGACATTTAATTAGCAATAATTCCATTAGATTTCAAAGCCTGATAAGTGACATGTTTTGACATTTAATTGTGTTTTCGCACAGATCGGAACCAGTCAAGGATCTGTGTGTACTCTGGCTGGTCCAGATTGGTCAAGACAGTCCAGCGTAGTGGTGTGTGACAGTTTTCTGGTAGACCTTCTCTTAGTGTCTCCTGACAAGAACTGGATTCTGGCTGGAAACAAAAATAACCATGATTTGTGTCCGAAGGTAATTTCAGCTATCTTTAAAGTGTAATTGCACCCTAAAATATGTTTTTTGATCTGTACACAAAGTAATAGGACTGATCTGTGATGAGACACAAAATTCCCTCTTATTTATAAAACTCTGCATTTTGTAGGCTGAAAACATCTACAGAGCAGAAATACGTCATCAAATTCAAATGTTAACGTTAATGTTAATGGGGTCCCCCTACTAGCCCCAGCCCTCTCCTCACTCAGCCACTTGAGGCATTTTTCAAAGTTGTTGTGGGTGAGTCAGGCTCAGGGCTGGGGTGCAGTTACACTTTAATAATGGTTTCTAAAAATATCACATATACATTTCTGTTATGCTAGCCTACCAAATCTGAGTGACACGTTTGTCATACGAGATATGTGACCGGCAGGTCCTGTGCACTGAGAGTTTGACCTCTCCATCAGAGGAGGAAGGAGAACATCTATGTCAACTTGTACCCGTCTCTGGGTGCCAGGCTATTGTCTTCATACCCACGCAGCCTGCCAGACTAGCCACCATCCACCACCAGCACAATGGCAGCCAAGCCCTAACTGTGCTGGACCTTAGAATGAGGAAGACAAAGTACAAGACAAAGATCCAGGGTAAACATCTGCAGTGGTTTACTGATACTCTTCAGTGGCTGTGATGCTTACTAATGCTTCCCCCATGTGTGTTTTAGTCCAGCAGGTGGCGACCTTCAACGTGACAATAAATAGCAGTGCAGATATTCTGTTGGAGGCTAAAGACAGCAACACCCTAGTGGTGGCAGCTGACAGAGAGCTCTTTGTGTACTCTCTGAAAGGCACACTGCTTGCTAGCTTCAACGACCATGCTGAGCATATCGTCTCAATATGCGTGGTAGGTCTCTTTTTAATATAATACAAAATATAACTTTGAAAATAGAAGTGAACATGCAAGACATGACAATGCAATATATGACACATGTACAATTGATATTAGTGATAAACTCTAGTTTATGTGGAATTGCATTTATAGGACAGCTTTCGAGTGGTGACTGCCTCTCGGGACCTCTCCTTACGAGTGCTCACGTGGAGAATAGACCGAGATAAAGGACTCACCCTGGACAGTCAATATCACTTACTGGGTGGCTCACACAGAGTGTCCAGGTATGCTGAGCTACTGTATGTACTGTACATGCATCCTCTCTGGAACAGCCTGAATACATTCTGTACTGTAAAGGCTGTAAGTCTAATGTATCTTAAACAGTGTCATGTTATATTTACAGCTCATTCATGTTTTTTAACGTTCACACCGCTCATTTCATGTGTTTCAGAGGGTTTACTCATGTGGCCTGTGACTATTCCAGCATTGTGGCCTCAGTAGAAAGCAATAACGGGAAAGATGTTCTTAAAGCTTATTCTTTCACCTCCTGAGCATCATTGTTGTTCCTATGGAGCAATGGGGACTGGATAGGTTAGTGGTCCGAAAAGGTCCTTGGTTCGATCTCAACATTTCCTGCCCGCTGTGCCTGCAAGCATTTTTGAGAAAGATAAGCAACTAACTGCTCCCTAATTCTTGATATTGCACTAACTCTATAGTCTCTGTATAATAGCATATTTTATGATTCAACCACAGCAGAATTGTCCACACACAGACCATGGATTTGTCTTTTTATTATGAATGTTTCAACAGTTATTATATACTATAATTCTATCTTGTGTAATAAACCTCACAAAATAAAAGCTCCATGTTGTTGTGGCAATGGCATTGGTACGGCTCTGTACATATTGTATGATTACTACATATTTTTAATATAATCTGGTAAAGGATAATATATTACATATTAGGTATTCTAGTATTGAATTTAACCAAATCTTAAGGCAAATATAAAATAAATACAGGTAAAGATATACCAATATTTCACCACAGAATTGTCATATTGGATCTTACTATAGTTACAATGTGTATATATAGCCCAAATGTAATATTGTGGCAAAATCATATCACACACTGAGTATTTACATATACATTTTTACAAAGATTAAAAATGATATCACAACATAAATTAAACTTAAATTTGTATTGAATACAAAATACAGTACTCTTCACTAGAGAAGGCACAAAAGAACGTGTTACCTTTACAAAGCATCTCCACACTGAAATGTACACAGTATGTAACGATCGTGTTTACGGCTGGCTACATTAAATGGAAGACTGGTACCATCATAATATAATTTTCTGTGATTGTGGATGTCATGTCCAAGAGAACGCGGTGGAGCACATTGGTAATGGACTCATACACCACCTCTTCCTGTGTGTTAGTTTGCAGCTGTTGAAAGGCCAAATGTGGTTTTAGTAATTGACATGATAATCCTTTGACGATATTAATTTTTAAATAAATCTAGTCTAGTGTTACTCATCTTACACGAGTGAAAGCCTCGATGGTGCGTTTCAGGAATGCATTCTTCACCTCTTCTGGGATCTTCCGCATATTAGCCATACAATCTAGTATGCATGTTAAAGTCTCTTTGGGGGCCTTGGAATAGAAATACAGTATGAAAGCAATTTGACTTTACACACACACAAGGTCATCCTGCCTTCAAACTGAGCATTTCATATCACAAATATAAACAAGAAATTACCAATATTTAACTGACTGAAGTAGTTTCTTACCGGCTCAAGTGTGTTGAGTAGAGCCCGACTGTCAGCGCAGTCTGGGTTCAAGGCCTTGGCAGCCTGGAGGGAGATAACCGGCTCTTTGAGTTGTTCCAGCCAGGCCCACATCAGCCCTGTCAAGATGAAGGGATCTCGTTCCAAACACAGTCTCTCCCAGGCGCCACCTTGGTTCAGCTCCACCTGAACACATTACAGCCGCTCTTTACTGTAAGTGGCTGACATTACCATGGGATTCATGGAAGTGGTTGTGAAACAGTATCTACTGTATCTATCGGAGTACAGCATTGAACACAGCATGGATATCTGTGAAATACATTCACCTGCCAGGCTAACACTGCGTTTGTGGTCCTCTTCCCCATCCTGAAACAGGTCCACAGCCAGTGCCTGAGCCACCAGTAACCTCCTGGCCTCTGCAGACAGCTCAGACTGCAGGGTAATGAATGGCACCTCTGAAACATCTGCTTCCTCTTTGTCACCATGAGCTGCATGCTTCTTCATCTCCGACCACCTGGACAGTACGCTGCCCACTGACTCGCTGCGCTCTTTCTTCCTGACTTTGTTCATAAGACACGTCCCCTCGTCCTGTTTGACGTTATTCTTCTGTTCCCAGAGCGAGTTTGCCGAGTTGGACGAGACGACGGCGCAGCCGCCCCTCCCGGTTTGGTGCGCTCTCCAATGGTGGGAGCTCCTGGAGGGCAGCCAGGACGCGTGAACATTACTCTCCGACAGAGAGGTAAGCGGTTGGCCCAGCAGGTTGAGCTCTGACCCTAGTCGCCTCAGGTCCGACTCACTGTAGCTCAGGCTTTTGCGATGGTAGAAGAGCGCCGGCTCGTTGAAGTGTCTGGGTAAGGTGGGAGGGCCGGGTAAGCGGGGGTGGTCTTCATTAAACTGTGGGCTTAGCATGTCTATGGTGTTGTGGATCATCTCTATGTCTTCACTGTCAGGAGCCTCTAAGATGTCCTCCTCGATGACCTGCCGGTTCTCCGTGATATCCACCAGCAGCCTGCACACCAGCCGGACGATCTTAGGCAGGTTTCTCAGCTCCCGGCGCTCGCTGCCGTGTAGCATGTGCCGCTGGCGATTCAGGTACTGGGACAGAGTGACCGGCTTGGACCGTGGCGTAGCACAGGAGAACATGGCCCTTATTGGAGTAAGGAACATGACAAACTCTATGACGCACTGCAGCTGACCTCTCGTCTGGATGGCATTGGGACGCTTGGCACGCACAAATACAATGGCCTGGTCAGCTGTCATCTTGGTGCCATAGGCCAAAAAGCATGCTATCAACACGCCTGGAGGGAAAGAAGGAAGGAGGTTCCCTTAGCCATTTTCAGATGTGACTGACCAAAATCTGAATGATACACTTGATTTACTACTATTTATTGAATCAGCACCTGTTCTGCCAAGGCCGGCATGACAGTGGATCGCTATTTTCCCATCCTGCATTGCGAAGGCCATGACCTTGACCTTGTCAAGTATAGCGGTGAGGTTAGCCACTCCGTAGTCCTCCCAGCCAAAATTATAGAAATAAACTGCAAAACGGTTGCGGTTGTTATTTTTGGTCCAGCTCTAGTTTAACAGCAGTAGTGAGTGAGAGGAGTTTCTAAAAAACTTACTGTCATTCTCCATGAAGACCTCCAGCCTGTAAGAGAAGCCGCTCTCAAGCTCCAGAGGGTTTCCACAGGTAGCATGTTCACCGGGCCTCTGGAGGTTGATCAGTGTTTTGATACCGCTCCTTAAAACACAGTCACATATTCATACTGTGTCTGCCTCAACCAAACCTGTATCTCCATGTTCAAGAAGCTATCAAAGCAACCTAATACATTATATACTGTTACCTTTTGAATTGATCAATAAGGTTATATGTCTCAATGATTTCTGTTGAGGGTCTGGACATGGCGAGAAGTTGATCTGTAACCCTGAAATGATATACATCAGTGGTAGCTTAAGATAACATAAGAGAAAATAAGGTAAGACTTTATGGACCCCTGCAAGGAAATGCAGGTGTTACAGCATAATGGAAAAGAGCAAGATAGATATATACAATATACCCCTGACGGCAGTGTCCACTGTATATTGAGCATGCTTACCAGGAGGAGTAAAGGCCTTTGATGGCCTGTTGGTCTTCACTCCAGTAACTTGGGTTGTCATATTTGCAGGCCTGACCTCCACAACCCATTAAGCATTGCATATGTTCAGGAATCGCAATGTGCATGGCTTCCCCAACCACAGTGTACTTTGCCCGGGGAGCTCTGACTGAAGAGAAGAAATTGCTGTGATTATCCAGTTATGGTGTGTCTGACAATGACCCTGTAATTCTCCTATCATTGAACATCCTACAATCAACATTTTACGTCATGCAATATGTATTTTAAAACAAATAATAGAAGAAATGTATTGGGCATTTACTGTAAACTGTCAACGTGTAATCTCCGTTATATATTGCTCATGCACTACTGTATATTCTACAGTATATAATATAGGCCTGACTGTAGAATCCCTACACATACAGTACTGTACAGTGTTAGGTCCATGTTCATTTCACCAATGGCAAGTTCTCAATTAGGTGTTTAATCCTTGTCTGGTGCTTTGCGTCAGAGGTGAGGGGAATTACAGTAAAACACCTACTGCTTTTATAGACAAGCAATTGCAGTATGTTCTAATAAAAAGTAATACGCTATTTAAGTTGAACTGGAGTGATATTTTGCATGCATTTATTGCCAATGTCAAATGTACTTACTGTAATTCATCAGATATCCACCAACTGATATGACAGGGAGTGGCGACATTGGTCACTCAAGCTGACATGGATAGTCATAGCCGAGGCTGGGAGCGCACACACACACACACACACACACTAATATAAGAACACTAATTGAAGAATCAGTTTTACAGCAGAAAATGTTGGTTGTGGACATGTTTTTACAGCCTACATATTACAATCAGTATGATTGATGCATGCAGGCATATACGTACATATCTTGTCAAACTCCCTTTCATAAGAATAGTCGTGTTAGAGTAGTTAGGTTAGGCAGTACCTTATCATTTATATTGTGGTAATTAAAAACATTAAAACATAAGATATATAAACCAATGCATCTCACAATAACTATTTTACTTGGTTACCTGTAAGAAATTTGAACAGCTTGTAACTCCAACCTTTAAACAAACATAATGCTATGAAATGCCCCTTATAATGATGAGGTCTTGAAATTATAAAAAAGGAGGTTCCTCTGCAGATTCAAAAGCCTCATCGTACAGTATAGACACTCTTTAGCCCCGAGTGGAGATGTAGGCAAGCCTTTTCCTGACTTCCGCTGGCTTAGACCTTTAATCTTATTACCACAAAAATAGTCTAGAGCCCTGTCCTATAGCAAAAACAGACAGCAATAACATTAGCACGACGTCACAATTTGCCACATTCTAATTTCACACAAACTTCCTCCTAACAGCAGTAGATAGAAAACATTTAGTGTTTTGCTTTATAAAATACCTAAGTCTATATCATTATTACAGGAGATCTGTGATGACGTCTACTTCTTCTGAAGACCCTGAAAGATTTAGGATTTGTTTCAGGATATTAATACTGTAAATGTGCACTTTTCTTGCAAGTTACTTATGAAAATTAAACATTTATTTAGGGACAGCATCACATCAGTAGTTCTCAATGTGCAATAAATTACTTCCTATAGGGAGTCTAGGTTTAAAATGCATCTTCCTGTTCATGTGAAGAGGAAGGACCTTGGTGACTGAGTAATTCAAATCTGACTATCTTATTTACAGCATGTTTAAGATGATTAAAGTAAGGGTACAAAGAGGACATTTGTTTTTCATGAATCATGTCGTTTTTGGTGCACAACCAAACTGAAGACAATTATTGGTGGATAAAGAAATGTTGGACCGATTGTTTGCATATACAAACACACTACACTCCTACATCGAGGAAACCCTGCCAAGCATTACATTTTAACTGATTAAAGGCCAGAATCTGATCTCCTGACAATTCAATTTCATCAGCGTTAACAAATGTTGGTGCTCACAATACCACCCCCCCCCAAACACACACACACATCAGATGTCAGGGGAACTGACACATCGATGCAGAGGACATAACCAGCACAAATTATTTCATCCAGAAAACCCACCAGACGATGCCCTCATCTGGCTACAATCTGTAACAGCATAAAACAGTACAAGTTAAGACTTACTGGTAAATATATAAATGTTCCTTTATTTTCCATCTTCACACTCACACAGCAAAATCTCATTTAAAATATTATTTAAGAGCATTACTCCAAAAAAAATAAACAATCAACAATTTAGATAGGAGAAAAGTACACAGAATGGGTCCCTTTCAACTTTAATTTACAGTCAAGTGAAACATAATTATCAAATACATATTAGAATGAATGCAAAAGAGAGAGAGCGAGAATCAAGTGTTGTGTGGGGAATACATCTATCATGTCAGTGCAATTATTCTCCACTACAAATAGAGTTGACTGAATGTGACATGGTTAAACACAAACTGGATCTTTAATCTTCAGCGTTGCCCTACAATGACACTAGTACTGCATCATGCCAGTGGTTTTGCCTGAGAGATCCATCGCCACCATTGATTACTTGAGCAGATAGCAGTGTTTGGTCCTATCTGAACCCTCCCATCCCCATGTTTACACACCATCACTTCTTCTTTTTCTTCATAGATCCTTTCAGAGACAGGAGAACAGGTTAGGTAGCAGGTGAGACAACTTTAACTACACGCACCACACATCTGTGAGTTAAAGTTATTCTGCCTGTTCACCTCACCTGCAGTGCTCCACATCTTGTGGCTTAGCTTTTCCCCGAGCAGATACAGAGAAGCCATGCAGAGAGCTGCCACTCCAAAGAACAACACGAGACCCACAGGGCTCAGTTTGGCCATGATGGGGTACACCCAAATACCGGCAGCATGGTGTACCCACAACACCCTGCAGGAGAGTTCAGAGTTGTGAAGAGGGAACACAGTTAAGACTAATTTAACATGGCGAGTAGCACATACTGAAAGTGTACACAGTTGTGATCAATGCATAATGTCTTACCAAAACAGGTATAATGCACAGAAGCCAGCCAAGGCTAGGGTGCCCTTAACTCTACTGCCATATCTATGATTCTGAATGTACATTTGTAGAAATAGCAATGGCACTATAATTGTGTGCTGTAAACAGAAAGGGAAGAGAAACAAAAGTTAGACAGCACGGTAGCCTTAAGCACAGCAGAGAACACTATCTATTGAAAACTGACATATAATGGGCTTGTGAAGACCATAGAACAGTGGACTGAATGTTCTTTATCAATCAGACCAAACTAAACGCAAGCCTACTGTAATACACTTACCAAAGCATGGTTCAACCACAATGGTATAATGTCATCGAAAATCTTGGGGTACACGAGTTCTCGATCATATGCGTATAATGACCAGAACAAGGAAAACACAAACTGAAAATATGAGAACAAGACAATATTAAATGAAAAGGTAGCTAAACCCTACGTTTTGGATCACTAACACAATATAGTCCCGCCGGTACCGTACAAAGTAACTTACTGTCCCAACGGGTAAAGCGAGGATAGTAAAAATATTATCCCGCAGTGTTACTAGAAGAGATGGCAGCGCAGCGCGGGCAGCTTTAGCTGGGAGTATCAGGTGCAAGAGATCAATAAAAACACATAATCCGAAGAATACCGTCTGTATGATCTGTCGAGAAATAGAAACAGCAATTGATTTAGTGTCTACGACGGTTGCCGATGCATTACCTTTTAATAAAGACTGGTAAAGTACAGTAGTAGGTTAATATGGTACACCCCGACTGATCCGTAAACTGCTTACTAAATTGAGAAAAGTCAAGTATTTCCATCGCCCCCCGTAAGTTGCTACTCCTGGGTGTTTTTCCGTAATGCTTAAGGAGCAGTTTTCCGATATAGCAAAGATATACCATGCAAATAGTAACATGTGAATGACCAGACACCATGCCCATGACACTGCAGCAGCCATTTTGCCAACAGTACAACTACTGACAGGTCCCTTTGTAACGTGACAAGCGCACTTGCTGCAAAGGCAGAGGGTAGGGTATTTTATTAACCAATTCACTAGCCTAATGTTTTCCCACATGCTAATAATGCATTTGGTTCAACAGTTCAAGTTTAAGTTGTAGACATATCCACCTACCGTAGATAGTTTTGGCTTTTCATCACACCCCCCCCCCCCCCCCTGTTTGTAGGCCTAATGTATTTATTATTTGTAATTGATTAAATTAAACATGATCAGAAATGCCAAATCCCTTTGGCAATACCCACTAGCCTACGTTTGTAAACGTTTAAAAAATACACAAATCCGTCCGGCAGATGGCAGCAAATGAATACGACGTCGACTGTATGACAGCATGGTCAGAAGCCTTCTGTAGATTTTAAACTGTCGGGAAGACATTTCCGGCTCCACGTCGGCAAATATGCAATGCCTAATGGGATACGAGTTCATTCCATTCTAGCTTTAGACGTCCTGTGTTGGGATCGTGTACTGCAAGTACTACAGTTCCCGACAAGCACCGCAACGCTATTGGAACTTTTCCAGCTTGTCGATGTGACAGCAACGGACTACTGCCGCTTCTTCTCTCCAATCAGTCCGACAAGCCGGGGTTAGGCGGAGGACAAGAGCGCCGCAGTATGGCTCAATATTAGGAGATAAAGAGACCTCTCCCAACGGAGAAATTAAACAGAGACATCTACATAACCGAGGAAATTCGATCGGCAACAGGAAACCCACGAATAACAATCATGCAATTTAAATACAGAAGGATTTAAGAATCTTCTTCAAGGTTAGACTGTTTGAAGTCATCACGCATCCCTTCTTGTAGATCCCCACCGGTACCATGTCTGTGGAGGAACAGCGCTATTCCGACGCAATGCTGTTGCTGGAGGCTGGGCCGGAGTTGCTGAGTGCGGAGATAGAGCGTCTTTCCCGGGAACTGAGTGAGACCACGAACGAGAAGATCCAAGCGGCTGAGTACGGGCTGGCGGTTCTGGAGGAGAAACAACAGCTCAAGCAGCAATACGACGACATGGAGATCGAATATGAGACCGTTCGCCAGGAGCTCGACCAGCTCAAGGAGGTTGGTGATGTTTAAGAAAAATGTAGTCTGTGGGATATATACCGTAACTACGTATATGTAACTTACATATCCCGCATTTCCATGCAGGATTATGATAGTTTATTTGTCATAATATTAAATAAGCAGTGACTTTAATAAAACGTTCTACATTTTTCAATAATGCTTAACCTCATTTAGCCTTCAGGAGACCCTTAATAAAATAAGGTCACATTTGAAAAAAAAAATGAAGATGTAATCTAGGCTCTGCGTGCTTGTCTGCCCAACCAACCCCCGCCCTACTCAAGGGGATGCCCATTGCTCTACATTTATTTATTTATTTATTTATTTATTTATTTATTTATTTATTTATTTATTTCTACAGCCCAGATGCCTGTTCTTAAAGGGATATCTGGTTTGTTCTCTAGAAGATAAGCTTTCTTTCCCAACACATTTAAATGTTGGTTAGGCATCCATGAACCATGTTAACAGTCAGTATATGATAGCATAGAATATTCTGCTGTGCATGATTTGCTGTGACCTATAGTTAGTTATTACTAATTATTAGGTTAAAATATTCTGCATCTAATCATGTTATAGATAGCCTATTTATTGCTTTCCACACATTTAAGTGTTTTTGGTGTTCTTCGGTTAAATTTTTATGTTAAATGATATAATAAATGTAGGCTACTCATGAAGATGTTAAGTTTTCATTCAAAAACTATTGTATTGCAAAAAACACCCCTGTATTTAATGTGTCTTTATGTAACCAGAATGCTGAATGTTTACTTTGTCTAAAAAACAGGAATGATTCTAGTGTCAGATAATATGGGTGTGCTGATGTTTGAATTTTGAAGCTTCCCGCTCACTGTATGCGTATTACATCACCAGGCAGTGGAAAGAATGTTGGCTGTGGCTGTTAGCAGACTAGGGAGACAAAGCATGCCTGTTTTATTTTTTCTTGAATAACCGGAAGTCATTCTAAACTGGTCAGTTTTCTACTACAAAGCAGCTGTTTGTCATTCTTATTATTCTTATTATAATGATATTAAAATGTTATTAAAATGCATGGAGCACAGCAGATTGTTCGGAAGCCAACAGCCAGCCACTCAGCCACTACTGTAGTCATAAACAGCGCACCCATTAATTCTCCTATAGGGCCAAGCATCTCAAATATGTTTCTATTTAAATCAAGGGAATGGAACTTGGCAATGCAAAGTATTTCCATTTTGCTATCATTGATTCCTTTGTGTGCGTGTGCGTGTGCGTGCGTGCGTGCATGCATGCGTGCTTGTGTGTGTGTGTGTGTGTGTGTGTGTGCGCGTGCGTGACAATGACACAGAACTTGTGTTATGTTTTTCCTACTGCCTTTCTCACTCCTTCTGTTTGCTTGCTTTTATGAAGAGGAGGATGTCTTAGCAGCCTGGCTTTCAATGCATGTCTTTTGACAAGAAGGCCTAGCTATTAGAGAGACGTGACAATCCCTGAATAGACCAGAAAAAATAACCATGGCAAAAGGTGACCAAGGACATTTTTCTCAGCCTTTGGCTGAGACTGTTTATTCGCTATTAGGTTTGTTTAAATCACATGAGCTCTTCAAGTTTAAATGTTATGTTGGCTTTGGTACCTAGTTCCTGTGTCTGTCTGTGACTTTTTATTTCCTTGCAAACTACTCTAGCAGAGGGTTAGAACGAAATATAGCTCAGTATACAGTGCCTCCTCTGGGTTCATGAGAAAGCAGTCTTCAACTGTGTACATGTGTGTTTATGTGTGTTTGTGTGTGTGTGTGTGTGTGTGAGAGTGTGTAGTACACACACTAGGCTATGCATCAATTGTGGGTGTGGGTGTGTGTGTGTGTGTGTGTGTGTGCGTGTGCGCACACACTAGGCTATGCATGTACAGTATAGGATGTGCATGTGTGCGTGTGTGTGTTGATAGTGGTAGTAAAAGCCCAGATGACTTTATTTCCCTTGGTCTTTCACACAAACAGCTAATCAGAAATCATGATGACAGTGGGCAAACACTATCTGTCCTTTTAAACTGATTTTTGTCAAAGAGGGTCAGGACAGGACAATAGCAATCCAACCCCCCCACCCCAACACACACATTGCTAGAAGGAGGCAATTGCAGGAATTCTGTACATTCCTGTTGCTTAGTAACGGCACCACTCTGCTTTAATTTGAGCAGCAGTGTTGTTGCCTTCTCAGCAGGTGCTGTATCCTGACTGTCTATTGGTATGTGAATACGGGGAGATGGGGTTTATGCAGGTAGCCAACAGAGAATGGCCCTGTTGACTGCTGGCTTGGATTTGGAATGCAGTTCATAGAACGGGCCTATAACTGCTCTCAAATAAGCTTTTACTAGGCCTGCCTTTTAATCCATATCAGCATGGCATTCAGGATGAAAGCACTCTATGATGATTTAACATACTGTTAAATGTTATGTTGGTCAAAATATCTTCTCAGTCTCTCTCAGCCCAGAATCCGCCATTCCCAAGGACAGTCACCACTCTTAGGTGTATCGTAGCCTTAACAATGTAGCACTCTGACTTGGCAGTTGGATTGGATGGTCCATCTGTCATGATGGAGAGAGTCTCTTGGCCAGCTCTTCCTACAATATAATGGTCCAGACTACTTTATTTCAGTCAACACTTCTGTGTATGTTTGGCCCTCAATGCAAGGGCCAAAGTAGAGAATTAATCTTAATCTTAACGTGTCCTAAAACCCTTTACTA
Organism: Speoplatyrhinus poulsoni; assembly: GCA_025447795.1. Taxonomy (NCBI): domain Eukaryota; kingdom Metazoa; phylum Chordata; class Actinopteri; order Percopsiformes; family Amblyopsidae; genus Speoplatyrhinus; species Speoplatyrhinus poulsoni. The sequence goes on along the minus strand of JAOEGT010031119.1, from coordinate 6,442 downwards.
AGCATGTTATAGTCAATAAATATGGAAGTACTGATAAAGTCACCTCTAGAGTCCTACATAACTCTGATAATGTGGTAGACTTTCATCCAGATTCCCTTTCACAATCAGGCTACAGATTACAATTCCACCTAAAGGTTCCATTATATAATATTTGATCACACCCTGACATTGAATAAACTATTCAAGCCACGACACACAGCTAACACCTTCCCTTCTGTCATCGCAGTGTCAATGTCATGAGGTCCATCACGTCTACAAATACGCCATTCAACCATCACGGAGCAGCCCACGGCTCTCGTCGTTCCTCATTCTGTCCCATATTAGCACACACAACATGACACATGTTGTCATGACCTAAACTACCCATTTAAATGAACTTGGAGACCTTGTTTCACTGTAGCGCTGTGCAGTGCAGCTGTGTTCTATGCAGTGTGCAATTAAGTTAGATGAGTGTGCTCCTATATATGGCTCAGTACAGCCTGTGTGCGCTGTGTAGGCTTGCTGGCATTGTGTGTTCGATTGTTGAGAATGTTCAAATATTACAATGGAGAGATTGAGTTGGGGACCATTGTCCTAGGCCTTCCCGGTGTTACCGGTCATGCATTACATCTCTCATGGTTTTGATTATTTTGACCAGTGTTTTCATCCAAAACGAATCTTGCCAGACAGCAGCTCTGCAATTAAGAGGTAATCTTTTCTAAATGGCACTAAATAAAGTCCTAAATCCCCTCCCCTTCGGGCCTAAAAGGATGATTTGCAGCCAGGGATTATGGAGGTCCGGGATCCTGGCCAGGCCATGCCATGCTCACCAGCCTCCATATGTAGTTAGTAGTAGTGACAAGTAGACGCACCCAGAGGTTATGCTGGTCAAACACTAGTATCCTTCATTCACGCACTGATTTTATTTTTTACTAATTTCCATATGAAATGGGTTTGAGAAAAATGATTTATGAACTATGATCTTTTTTTGTCCCTTGTAAAGACTGCTTGCACAGTAATTAATATTACCAAATTTAACACGGCTAACTACTACTCCGTAATGGTTATAATTCTAAACAAAAAGTACCACCAGCACTCATTTGACAGTTGATGAGTATTAGCCTATAGTGTCTGATTAGAGTTACCAGCTGCAGGTACATTAGAGAGTGAATGGCTCGGTTTGGATTGTTGCGGTCTAATGTGTTACAGTGCATGAAATGAACATCCTTGTATGGTGCTCATATGAATGCGTTCCCAAATTCATTGTAGCCTGATCGAGGGGCATGGCACTGGGGTCTAATCTTATTGTGTGTATTCTCAGGACACCTTCTGTGGCTCAGAGCTGAGGATGGTGCTGCTGTAGGCGCTGCTTCATGCATAACAGATCACACAATGTCTATATGCATCATATCACACATGCTATCTAAGGTTATCGTAGCAGGAGTGTCTAAGTTGCCAAGTGCAGTCTATTTTGAATGTAAGATCATTTACATAAACACATTCACCGTATCTTGTTTTTATTTTTATTGCTATAGTGCCATTCAAAAACAAGTAATATAAAACAATATAGTGCTTGTTAGGTTCCAGTTGCTCTAGTCTAAATTGTAAAGAACTGTTCGATTTACTAGTAAGTGCACTTGTTATACAGTTTTATAAAAGCCAAAAGTAATATTGTAGAATGGGTCTTTATCTAAGTTAATCAAACTTCAATATATTTGTGAATGCAGTCCAAAGTGCATGGTGAGTGACAGATTGGTATCCCATGGTTCTCTCATTGTAATCCTGTTTGCGGAGACTCTGATGTGGTCAGGCAGGAGTCCAGACTTAATATATGGGCTGTATCCCTCCACCCAGACAAGGGGTACTTTTTACATTCTGCCACCTCCTGACACACCTACCCTCAATCTACTAAAGAGTGCAAGGTTAGCCTAATAGCAGAACAGTGCTTTTGTTTGTGTTTAGGAATCTGTCTTGAGCTGAGCCAGAATTAGATGAGGCATATCATAAATGTGGAGGCTTGAGTTGGAGTTTAATCTCACTAATTTGTACTGTATGTTTAAATAACAAACCATAGCTTCTTCTTCTTTGTCACCTTTGACATTATGTTTTGGAAGATTGTATCCATTAAAACTAAGCTTCTGCTTAGGGACTTACAGTATTGCAGTTGTGTAAACGTGCTGGCTGGATTGGTAAAAAGACACCAATCCTTATGTCTGCTATGCTATACATGTTACCGTGGCACTCAGGTGTTACATTCTCCTGTTTGGTGGGTTGAGGCTCAGCCTCTTATCGGTGTGCAGGATGTGAATGCTTATACATCCTGCACACCGATGTGAATGCTTATTGCACTACACTAAAGTGTAGTGCAATGATGCCATTGCCAATGACCTTATGTTATATCAACTCTATCAGTTGTGCGTGGCTGCTTTTATTATCAGTCTTCCTTTGCTGTCCTTTTTAGGGCATAAAGAGTCTGAACCCACAGGTTGACGACTCGGTTCTCCTCTCTGCTACTGTGCTGTACATTAACTTCTCCTTTCTTCCATTGAATCACAGTCACAGCTCGTATGGGCTTGCATCCTGTTTATCTCTCAGCAGAGGGGTATTTATATCGGAGACAGTAAGCATATTAATTATGTTTGCCAAGTCAAGTTGTATTTGAGGGCATCAAAGGAAATGACCTCATTTGGTTTGTCAGTTAGTTCTCTTTCAGGTCAAGTTTGCAGAATAGTTTTGAATAATTTTTTCTGAGTAATGCGCTTTTTAAAATTGGATAGTTGTATAATTAAATGTTTGTAGGCATTGTGACAAAGTTAATTGTTTTGCTTCCTTTGCACGTGGAAGCAGTTGACTGTGAAAACAAAATATTGAAATGAATTAATTCAACTGGTCAGAGGTGGATTTTTTTTTCACCTTTCACATTTCACCATTCATTTTTCAAAAATGTCTTGACTAACATAATTTTTATAAACTCATTTATATTAGTCCAACTAGATTTTAAATCTAAAAACAAGATTATCACACTAAATTCTATGTTAGTTTTTGCAGTCAAGCCTGTGTTTAGCCTACCCCATAGAGTGGATGATACACGACCCATGCTCATGTAGAGTGGGAATAAAGATGTTTGTGGTAGTAAACAGATGGTCTGTGTTGATTCCTATAGAACTATATGAGCCCAGACCCCCCACCCCCACACACACACACCATGGGTGTGACATGCCCCGCCCCTTTTCTAAAGTGCTTAGACGGGCTTTAGCTAGGCTGTTTTACGGGCTAAATTATAAATGATCTAAAAATATTAATAAGCTATTTTCATTCATTTTGATATGAATCCATCTTTGTTGAGATCTTATCTTGCCATTGGCATTGTTTGTTTTATTGCCATTATCAAGTTGCAGTTCGTGGTGAGGGCCGGTTGATATTTGTGTAGCAGTATTTTTACTGACGTATCTTGTCCGTCTCTAGTAGAGAAGAACCTAAATGAATTCTCATCCTAGCATGACCACACAATGATCTGACAGAGAGGCGTCTATCTACCTGGACGCTCTATGCCTCCCTCCTCCCCCTACTGCTGCCATTATCCTTGTCTCCCCAGCCCCCACTTCCCTCAGGCTGTTGTTGTAAATAAGATAGTGGCTCTGGGTCCGCCCTGTTGTGTCAAGGAAGGCTATGGTAGACCCAATGAGGAGTTGGGTAGCCCTCTGGCTGGCAACCCCCATGCAGGCCAAGCAGGGACCCCGCCTAGACTGATACACGGAAGGAGGGAATTTAAAGATGGAAAACAGAATCGACAGTAAAATAATTGTTGTCGAAGAAATTGCAGAGCACTGCTGTTGGCTGCACGACCTTAGCAACACGGGTCTGTGGGGACGTGCAGGAAGGAAAAGGAGGGGTTGTAATTGGGTGCTTGCCAGTCTCCCAGGGATCCTTGAGAATTTGGGTTGTGAGATTGTGATGGGGATGTGGATCAGAGGTGCATTTGGCAGTGCCAGGGTTTCCTGTGCGAACCAACCTGAACTCTTATAGATGTTTGAAGAATAGAGGTTCCTTTATCAGATGCCCTAATTAGTTAATAGAGGCCACTGTTATTTTTTTGTGGAAGCATATATTTGTCATGGAAGCTGATTTGCTGTAAGAATCACTGCATTCATATTAGATTATTATATATATATTTTTTATTTGCAGCATTGAGACCTGGATTAATGTTTTTATTGTCACAGTGCTTAGTCAAAATAATGTATTGTTTGATCCAACCTGAATAAAATAGTTATATATCGTAATCATATATAGCCTTCATTCAAATTACTTTTGTAGGCCTATATCTTGCAGGGTATACGCTATGCTACGGCTACGAAGAATGCATTATCTTAAACAGTTTGTCTTTGCAATTAGACAGGGTCTCATATGGAAGGTCAGTGGCAGTGGCACTCAATAATAAAATAAAAAAAACACGCACACACACATACAGAGGTAGATGGTGTAATGTAATTACTGCAACTGAGAAAGGGTCTGGTAGTCTCTTTCTGTGTGAGGTCAGGTAGCTCTCCAAGAGACCAGCTCCTGGTTTAGGCATGGTTAGAACAGATATAGTATATTTGGAGACATCAGACACATGCATCTTTTGTGTAGTGTTGTTTTTAGAGTAAAAAGGAAACTAGAGACAGAGCGAGGATGAGAAATGGATACTTTCAATATCGGATAAAGGAGGCTGGAGATTGTCTCCATGTCTGCTTGTGAATGATTATGCATGTCTGGGCTCTGATGGGGGAGTCTGATGATGGAGAAAAATGCATTAAGGTATGACAAAGTGTTATAGAATCAGTGTGGTCAAATGGCAGATGGCTAATGTTTTTTATTTAAAAAATGTACCAAATAAACCGGTTATGTCAATAAGCGGGTTCCCCGCTTCTCATTCTAATCAGTTCCTGGGATAATTTTTTGTTGCCGTCTGTTTGTTTGACTGTTGGTGTGTTTGTTGACCCAGGTTGCTAGTCTGCTCTCTTTTGTCATCAGTGGTGGCAGTAGCAGGAAGAGGGGAACTCAGGCCTACCATGGTTGCACAGGACATGCCGTCTTTAGGGAAATAGGCTGTGAAACACAAAGGAGTCCCAATTCAATGCTGTTAACAAAGGTCATATAGTGCAAAGAAAACAATACATAATACTGATTTGATTTAGCCTGCTATAGGGCCAGCTGCATTGTAGTAAGTGCTGAGACTGCCATCTGTGTGAGCATCACACACCCCCCCCCCCCTCCTCCTCCACTGTAATTGGCATGGTAACCATATCGATGGCTGCTCCCCTGGGGTGCAGCGCGTGGATTTGGGAGGTTTTGCTCAGACCGTGTGTGTTGGGGAGGACAGCATGCCAACTGACAGATTGTATAGGCTGCTTTCTTTGCATTGCAAATCATCTAGGTACTTTGTGCCTGGAGCCCGTACGAAGCCTTGTCGTGATGTGAGTAATGAAAGGAGCAAAAGGCTCTGATGTCATCGTGCCATATTTGATTCTTATTCAATCTGTAACCTATCCTAAACTGAGAACAACCTTTTCAGAAAAAACAGTATTTGACGGTATATGGTATGATTAGTATTGCATTCTTTCCCTGTGGAATGGAACCTTATCCAGTTATGTTAAACATATTCAGCCCTACTCGGATCCTACAAAAGATAACATACTGGAGCGGTCTACAGGCAAAATCAGTTGTAGGTCTTCTAGGGCATCAGTATAATGCATTTTATTATTGTTAACAGTGGTCGGGTCATGGATACCCAGTAAAGAGCCTTCAGGAACAAACCACCTTATAGCATTGTAAGCCTTTGTTGTCCACCCACTCATACACACACACTTCATGCTGCAGGCTTCCGTCACCATATGGATGTACAGTAGACCACCTCCACATGTTTGACCACAGTCAGATAGGCTCTCTACTTGTTGTGTGGACTAACTGAAAACAATATGAGATGAAACTGTATTGATGCTGCTCTCTATGAAATCCCCCAATCACAACCTGATGAAAAACTGAAAATTAATTGAGAGAGAGAGAGAGGCCTCTGGCGGTCTTACATATCTCCATCCCTGCTACTCTGGGGACCTAGCTTATAACCTGGCACATACAGGGGATTCTTTTTGAACACTCAGTTTGTGGGCTGGTGTGATGCTCACCACCTTATTGTAAATGTGACGAAAACAAAATAAATAATATTTGATCCCAGGACCATTGGTGACCACAGCCCAGTATTGATCCACAATGTTCCTGTAGATAAGGTTCTCTCGTATAAATATCTTGGTATCCACATCGACAGTTCATTCACATGGCAGAGCCATGTGGAAAACCTTTGTGTTAGGATACAACAGAGGATGTATTTTTTAAGAAGGCTTAGGCTCTATGGTGTGAATAACACACTTATGCTTGTATTTTATCAAGCCATATTGGAGAGTATAATTAGATATGGTATACAAGT
>JAOEGT010031108.1:0-10065 GCA_025447795.1 Speoplatyrhinus poulsoni | reverse complement strand
TCTCTCTCTCTCTCTCTCTCTCTCTCTCTCTCTCTCTCTCTCTCTCTCTGTCTCTCTCTCTCTCTCTCTCTCTCTGTCTCTCTCTCTCTGTCTCTCTCTGTCTCTCTCCTATGGGAGCACAACAGCACTCAATCACCACGGTGTGACCCTGGGCTGTATAGTGCGAGTTCAAAGATATGTGCAGCCTCCGCATCACCCGGGGGGAACCTGTCCAATCACCCCCCCCGCGTCCCGCCGCTTCACCTCGCTGGCATCTGTCTTCTTTCCATATATCAGAGGTGAACGCCTGGCCGTAAAGGATCGCTGCGTGGATGTCTCTGTGGGGAGTGTGTGCATCCATTTCCACCATTAAACAGGATTCAGGTGCTGCCTGCTTCTCCATAGGCACCCAGTGACTAATGGAGACCTTGTGCCTCTCGCTGCCCTTTCTGTCCTACTGTGCACTCTGGATAAAGTCACCCGCCAGTTTACGCACGGGCAGAACATGCGCACATGCCACGGTGAGCCAGCCAGTCAGAATAGTTTAATCCAGTTCATCATACAGTGAGTGCCAGTACATGTATACATAGGAGCAGGTAGGGGTTACAGTACAGACATTTAGGGGCAGGCTGCGTGACTAACTGCTGGGCCAGCACCAGGAGGGCACACTGTCTCAGCTAAATGACGACACAGAGCAACCTGCTTGAAACCAATCGTCAAAAGTATAGTTTTTATAACCATCCTCATTGGTTGAAAAGATTATGTTTACTTTTACACACTCTGCAGGAGGTCTAGGACTGAACTGAACTGAACTGCTACTGTCTATTTATAGTTCTGCACTGTAAAAGTGTTGAAAACATTTCAGTACTTATTGATAATACAACATCTATGTAATCTTTACAGTGTACTGTAAAGGTAACGATGCAAAACACTTCATATTTCCATCCGTATCAGTTTATTTTTGTATGAACTTCTTTTTGTAAAGACACTTTAAAATAGTAGATGAGCGTTCAGTGTGAAGAATGTTTGTACCTTGAGCCCTCATGTTACAGATGAGTCTCACTACACCACTTCCTCTATGCTTGGTCCTCAGGGGCTTTTAGAGGCGTAATGTGCTCCCCAGAACCGCAAAGCTACAGATCTCTTATAAAATCAACAAATGTTTTTTTTTTAAAGTCACAAACGGAAATTGAAAGAAGCTTCCTTATTTTTTTATTTTTTTTTAGTTTAACTCAAAACTGTAATCCAGCTTGTTCAAGGTCCCTGTGCGTTAAGTGAACTTTTAGACCGTAACGCTTCAGTGGTCTCACAGTGCTAAAAGCCCTCCCCAGAGTGCTGTGTCTAAACACAGGAATGAACTCCTCTGCTGAGAAGATGGCTTTCTAATGGACGCAGAACTGTTGTTTATATCGAAGTCCTGAGAGAATTTACATGATTAAAGGTGCACTCCACAGTTTGTGGCTGGAACTAGCTTTACATTACAGTAACATTGTTGTTTCGGTTTGAAACACAGAAAGTATATTCATTCCCTCACTTAATGCTCTACTTCCCCCCACAGCTCTAATTGGCATCATATCTTCTTTGATCCTGCACCCCCACATATTGTTTTTCTTTTTTTTTTAGCATCAACAGTGAGTTGGGATTGAAATGTACTCGAGGAGGGTACTGTACCTTTTATAGCACCTACTGTATGAAATGTCTTTGGTCGTTCTCTCCCCTACATACTTTTGGACTTTTATAGCCATATCCTATTTTGTCATTTTTAGAATCAACTTAAATAAAAATGTAAAGTGTAAAACAAGAGTTCAGAGTTCGGATATGTTTTCAGGTTATCGCAGACTAACCACAGACATGCACGAGGCTCTGTTTGATTAAAGCAAGATAATTTACAAATTCTTCTCTTATTCATGATCATCCTGTATAATATATACTGTATAAATGCAGCCACCAGAAGGCCCACACCATCTGGTGTCAACACTGCACACAGGTGCACTGTCTGAGAGGCTGCTTGTGGAAGGTAAAGAACACATTCCTCGTTTGATGTGCAGCGAGGGCTGCTTATGAACGGTCAGATGGGGACATAATTGAGACCAGGACCAACTTTCTTTATTCCTGATCCAACGTGGTTAGAGGCAATGAATGTGACTTGTCTGATACGCTTGCAAAAGCCGTTCGTGTTCGGTATTCAGCACACCAGCAATGCTGTGATGTGAGCATTGATACGCAAACGGCTTGTGCTTAACGTGTAACATAACTTTCTAAAAGTAAACCCCCTCTCCTCTAGACCTTAGCAAAAGGTCAAGAACATCCAGTGTAAGAAGGCTTTCTCTGTATTTCTGGTTTCTAACTAACAAATCATCATTATATTTTTGTTGTGATGGCAGGGAGCTGGAAGGCCTTTAAGAGTCGGGAGGTTGTTCTACAACTTGGCATCCCATCACTGCACCCAAACATGCCTGTAATGCTTTGAACATAATTCACCCCCCCCCCCTTCTCCACTCACCCCACCACATTATTCAGTCACTGGTGCTGAGAGATGGAACTCTGGGAAATGTGGTGTGGGAATCTTAAAGACAGGTGACTCTTTAAGACACTTGAGACGATGACAGCGCTAAAATGGTGTCACCATTTGGGGGCCCTGTGTTCCATACGTGTGTTTGACATGCATGTGGTCCCCAGCAAGGATATTCTGCTGCCATCAAACCAGACGCATTACAAGTAAACATATTCCCATGAAGCGTATACAGAAGGTCAAAGATTCATTGTGGTAGCCAGTGCCAACGCACGACAAGTGTGTGATGACGTGGTTCCGAGCATGGAAACTGTGATGGCGGTGTCTGGAGTGCATGTAAAATAAAACTCTTTCCCCGGAGGAGGAGGAGCTGCACACTCCACGTGTTCAATGTGGAATGTTCTAGATGTGTTAAATTATTCCTTAACGTGAAACCCAATCTTCCTATCTCCCCGAGTCCGGTCAGGTTTGCTCCTGCCACTACAATTCAAAGTTGTTCCCTCTTCTACTTGTTACTTCCTGTATCACTAATAAACACCCATAGCCAATTACAGTACAGTATGCCTTCTGGTAGAGGAGCAAACTCATTTGAAAAAAACAGGACCAGGAAATGTCACTTATTATTAATAATCAGAGACCACCAACAAGAACCCTAAGCTTGCTTGAATGACACACCAGGCAAAACCTTCTGGGATGTTGCAAAGCGGGCAGGCTTCTCTGGCTGGGAAACTCCCTGCTTATCACAGAGGCACCACGTACGGTTCATCCCAGAAAAGCAGCGTGTAGTGTGTAATTACTGGACTGAAAGTTATACTTTTATACTTATATGCCTCAGACCCCACACGTTGTATCAAATCCATGCCTATGGTGAGAAAGGGAGACATTAATTGCCAATGACAAATGAAGGGAATCTCTGTATATCAGAAGAAGTAGAAAGAAATCATACTTTATTAATCCCCCTTAGGATAAATTCATTCTCTGCATTTAACCCATCCCCAAAGGGAGAAGTGGGCAGCCACTTGTGCAGCACCTGATTCCAGATTGAGGCCAGTGTCTGGTCAACAGCACTGACTGGAGGGTGAACCTGACATGTTTTTGATAGCAAGGGAAACCAGAGCAAGCCCACACAGACACAGGGAGAACATGCAAACTGCACACAGAAAGGCTGGGTTGACTGTGGTTTGAACCCTGGACCTTCTTGCTGTGAGGCCACAGGGCTAGCCACTGGGCCACCGTGTAGCCCAATAATGGCAGCAATGTTGAAGGCAAGGGCAAATTACTTCAGAATGGATATTTGTGTGTATGTTTTTTCAAAGGCACATCATTGCCTTTGACTTTCAAACATGGTCAACATGTTTATCTAGCAAAGCTGGAAGGTTTGTGCCTGCATCTTGCCTTGACTTAGGGGAAGACAATGTTAATTAAAGCATGGGAGCCCTTTTGACATATATGAGAGGTGACTAGATGACAGATGTTAACGGCAGTGTGTAAACATATCTATTGGAGACAAAGTCAATCAACACCTCCGATTATAGCACAGGCTATTTATCAAGTCTGAAATCCTTCATCTCCCCTTCAACAGAAATAGTTGCTAGTTAATAGCGCTAATTGTAGAACCAATGAACTGGAATGACCCATAGTCGGCACAACAGTTTTGGTTCTGACACACTATTGCAAGTAAAACTCAAATATCGTTGTGATAAAGGAATACCGTTACGCAGTTGACTGTGAGGTTTCTGCAGGAAGTGATTACAACTCCAGTGGTGTGAGTGATAGCTTTTTAAACATGCCAATATGGTAGGTGTCTGTGTGCAGAACATTAATTGTAACTGTCTGTCTTTAGCCACTCTCTGGGGACCCCCATGCACGCGCACACACACGCACACACACACACACACACACGCACACACATACCACAGATCGACATTGCAAAAGCCAGGTGTTTGTTTATAATTGCCCAGCTCTGCCAGAGATCTGAAATGCCACACTCATAAGTGCCCGACAACCAATGGGATCAGACTGAATCAGCATAATTTTCTTTAATACTTGAGTAGAACTGGGCTGTGTTGCCTTAATGGAGCTTTTTCCCTTCCTTCATGTAATTCATTCACCGGTGTTTACGCACACACACAGTTTCTGATACTCTGGGTAATAGCCCTATATAGCTTATGTACTGCATTCCTGTCTATATATTTGGTTATTATTAAGTTGTCAAAATATATATAACTACAGCCTCAGCTGGGATATGGACTAATATTTGGATTTTCATGGAAAAGGATCATTTACAACCATAAATGCAAGCTCAGTGACAGATTTGTAGTGAACACATGCATAAGAGGAGGATAAAACACAGTCTCTTGTGTCTGTTCACTCATAATATATACACTCTCTCTCTCTCTCTCTCTCTCTCTCTCTCTCTCTCTCTCTCTCTCTCTCTCTCTTTAACACAAATTATGTACACACAGTCATTCTTGAATATCTTGGGAAGAAAGTGTTCTGTTTTACAGATCCTGTTCACTTCCAAGTCTACAGCTGGTCCTTGGGTGAAATCACCCATTTAATATATTTATAAATCTCCTGAGCTATTTTCCACACTCCAGTAACACTTATAAATGCAGTCCCACTCTGTGGAGGCTTTTATTGTGTAACCTGATGATTGGCTAGAGGAGCCAAAACGGTCATGTTAACTGAAATACAAATGACAAATGCTTTCTTCATTTTAGGGTTAGGTGATTTGCACGTATTGTTTCACAGAACATGCAAGACTAAAATGTTTCCCATTTACATTTTCTAATTTTATGCTTGACATAATCTCTTTTAATGTCTGTTTACAAGCAATTTCTTAAACTATTGCATAATTTAATATACATCATCCATAATAATGTATTTAAAAAAAGTAAACATAGCCTTTCTCATGAACTATATTCATAACACAAAATAGCCTGTTAGAAACCCTGACACAAATCAACACATACTGTACATAATCTTCAGTACTGGCACTTACATATACATTGACTATATATATACGATAAGTCTCTTTATATAATCTTCCTGTGCTGTAGAGGAATTCTGTTTCTGTTAAAAACAAAGCATGTCCCCAACACTTTATATTGCAAAAAATACAATTATGTGTTGCAGAAACAGAAAACTGTGTCCCTGTAATTATGTATACCAAGGGGTCGTAAAATGGAATGGGGAATCTGCTGAAATATACTGACAATCTAATTACAGTGCATCTCAAGTAACACTCCTTCTGTATATGCTCATACTTAGTAGAGCTTACAATTCAATTTTATAGGATCTAGGTGAGCATGATCATTTTTATAATGTCTCAGGTACAACATGCTTTAATGAGGAAAACAGCTCACCCAACAAGCTTGTCGTGAATCGGTCAAAGCGGAGCGGTGATATCGCCACTTCCTGTTATGAGTCTTCACCACTAACTTCGAAAGCCTGTAATTGCGCAACCGTAAACAAAAAAACAAAAATTCTCAAAATATTTTTGTGAGGCTTGATCCACAGAACATCTCTGCCAATTTTCACCAATATCAGACAATATTTGAGAGAGAAATTAGAAAAATAAGTTTTTCTATAAGAAAAACCCTGAGGCGTTTTGACGTCACATGGTGCGTTGGATTCAGGAGGGTCTTGGGAATCAGATTTGTACATTTCCATGACACTAGGCAAAAGTCAAAAAGTACTCTACATGTTTATATGCAGTGCACAAAAAGATAGCATCTCTGCACAACAGCATTACGTAAGAGAACAGAGATACAAACAGTGATTACAATGAGGTCACTCAAAAAGTCCTTTGTTTGACCCTGCCACAGACACAATAAGCACACTGAGGCCAGAGACGAGTGATGCAACATGCTGCGGGCAGCAGGAGCTGAGAGAGAGGCAGGCAGGCAGGCAGGCAGGCAGGCAGACAGACAGGCAGACAGGCAGACAGGCAGACAGACAGGCAGACAGGCAGGCAGGCAGGCAGGCAGGCGGCCAGGTGTTCCATGCTGTTCCTGGATGGCTATAGGCTGCTGCAGGTGCTGGCCTCCCCACACCTCGTTGCTGTGGTGGCCCCCGCATTGCCAGAGCGCTGCAGCGCTCGCGGAAACATCTGGCGGGCGGCGGGTCTATCGTCTGCACTCCTACCCCCCCTCCCCCCCTGCTCTTTGGCCGATTAGTGTTTTCCTCCAGTTCAAACGCAGCTACAGCCGGCAGTGCGTTCCCATGCAGCGGTGCGACACTTTGCTGGCTCTCTGTTCTGATCAACCTGCTGCCTCCCGCCAGGCTGGACACACAGAGACACAGTCATGAAAGGGAGCCTGTAAAAAAAAAGAAAGAATGGGCTAATCTACCCATTTTTTAATGTAAAGTTTACGGTCTCCAGTTGGACGTCCTGTACAGTACTGTATATGGAAGCAATCAGTAAATACCACAAAGAGACAAAGAGAGAGAGAGGGGGGGAGGGGGTAGAGAGAGACAGAGAGAGACGGTGAATATGAAGATTATATATGATCAGAGACTCAAGACAGACATCAAGCCCTGAGGATAAACTGCTTGTGGTACTCGCAGAGGGCCTGTTGAACTCAAGTCCTGATCCGAGTTCCAGGGCTCCAAATGGAGGTAGAATCGTGTTTTATCTCACAAAGAAGGGTTACTGTATAAAAGCGGAAACACTTGCTTTATGTATCTGGGCTACATGCCCATCATCAGCCCTCTAAAGCCACTTCAAAGTCTTGTCTGTATGTGGTTGAATATACCCTATAGTTGAAAAAACTCGCATTTCTACTTCTTTGTTCTTTGTTGTTTCCCATCTATTGTCTATTCTACAACCAGTATCTTGACTACCATGGGACAGGAATGATTTAGTATATCTAAAACACAATAAGAGACACTCTTTATGCATCATTTGATGCCAGGGCAGCTCATGGTTGATATGTTGCAAAGACATTGTTAAAACCAGGAGAACAACGGCAGAAGCACTGAGCAAGTGGGTCACCTGTGCACGGGGGCTGTACCTTTAACTGTGTGTGGAGCGATATGAAGATCAACCATTACAGAGGCTAGCACGAGACAGGAATGTGTGACTGCGTTTGCCCTGACACGTTATGTGTTTGTGTGGCTATTATTCACATTCACTCTGCACTGTGTTGCTGTCAAGCTCAAACCGTATATTTGACCGTGTCGGGACCTTGCCCTGGCCCTGAGAATGACTCTCCTGCGCTATCACAGTTTGACACATTGGTCTTCTGATGGATGTGGCCTGTCCAGACAAGGTGGACCCCCTGCTTTCATCAGCTCCCTCGGCCGGCCGACGGGGCGAAGGGAGCAAGGGCGGCTAAAACCTGCGTCTCTAAGCTCAGAAGATATAACACAACCATCCCACGTCACCGCGCAGCCTGGGATGAAAACAAGCCACCTCTTCACAGATCATACATCAACATTATACCAGCTGACACCAGCAAGCTGGGTAGATGACACACCTAAAAGATGGATCTCTTTAATCTGAGGAGTAAACACATAAATTATCCAGGGATATTTTTATCTGTGTCCGCGGGAAGTGGTTTTAATTTAGCTAAGATGTAGCCTTTGAGATATTTATCCGACGGCATAAACAGGCAGATCAGTTTAAACAGCCATACTTGATGTATGTGGCTTTAATAAAATGGGTTTTGTTTTATGATTCCAAACCAAATACATTGTTGATCTTTGATGAAAATCAGCCTTTGTGTGAATTGTGAGTGTGTGCGTGTGTGTTGGATGGGGTGTGTTTGGCACATAGTATACTGTATGCTGACAGACTCCATAGCAGCTGAGACTCACTACAGCATCTCTCATTTGTCTGAAGATATTTCTGGAGAATCTGTTGACCTCCATCCAGCCGTCTTACGTCTTCACGGCTCACCTTGCCCTCAGAGAGGTCAGGTTGTTGTCCCGTTTATTTTCCTCTTGCCTGGCGGATATGTTTCACTTATTTTCTTGCTCTCCTGTGCACTCTCATCCTCTGCTTTCATCTCTCTTTCCTGCCATGATAGCATGGACACACTATACACACACACACACACACACACACACACACACACACGAAAGCTCACCTATGCACAGTGCGGCTCAGTTTGATCCTGGACTGAGCGGAACTGCGGTAGGGTAACTCTGTACACCACGCATTTTGCGGCCTGACAAACAGTTGACATGGGAATCTCGTTGTAGCGCCGCATCGGTTCCTCAATGTCCTCAACGTTTCAAACCCAATTACGTCTGATTGTTCTGTTATCCTCCGAGCTCGGCCCGGCCAAACCGTCATCCTTCTTCGCACTTACACAAATGTGGTTTGCATTTCGCTGGACATGGTTTGAATTTCTCCACCGAGCAGCTGAACTACATTCTCCCCTTTCCGTGACCATGAGCCGCTGGGGCCACTGGCTCACCCCTTGAGATCCCCGCTGTTTGCATGTGGACTGTTTATTTGTAGAGCAGGACCCTCGCTGCCCGCGCTCCCCATCCAAAACCCAGACAACTGCAATACATGCCTCTAATTATTGCAGCTTGAAATGAGGCCTCATTAAAATGAATGACCTCCATTAAAGCAGTGTTATGGGGTAGATGCTGTTAAGGCTGAATGTGCATTGGGAGAGCACTTGACCAGACCAGCGCAAGTGCCTGAATAAACAGCTCGGCAGGTTTTCTCGCACAGCCTCACTGCAGCGGCCATCAAGATTACAACCACCTGGCCGAGCAGCGTCTCTCCCCAGCCCTGCCCCAAACATTTTAATCATGGACGAAATTCATTTATGTGTTGCAATAATTGTCCTTAATTGTTTCTTTGAAGGGATAGTGAGGCCAGAAACATCTGGCTGACATATAGCCGACCCTTGTGAGAGTGAGAGTGACTTTGTTGCCCAGCATGAAACTGCGGGGCTAATCCTCCCTCTAATGCCATTTGAGCGGTAATGGAGGCGTGTCCCAAAGCGGCGCCTTTGAGATGTAATTAAGGTATATATCACAGCGCTGACCTGGTGACGAAGGTGAATGAGGTGCCCAACCTAGCTTAAACGTGCTAATCCGTTCTCCACGTGTGGCCACCGTATGAATTGGCTGTCTGGACCTGCTCTCCTGTTTGGGAATGTAGAGCGTTTACCTCTCGCTTAGCTGGGGTTTCCCTGTCTGACTGTATGCATTCCATGTGGCTCACAGATCCATTGTGGGTACGCACGCACGCGTGTGCTGTAATTACTGTGACATACATATGGTATATACGCATTCAAACATAGAAGGCATGCACGGACAAGGTTATAAATGCACACTGGCATTAGCACTTCCTAGGATGGAAAAAGGTTTTTCATAGACTGAAAGGCAGACGCATAAACACACACACACACACACACACACACACACACACACAGCCTCAGGAATCAAGCAAGCATTGTAGCCCACTGAAGTTCACAAACCCAAGAGCAGTGACATACAGTCACAAACACAGGTTCCCTTTGAGAACAGGCTTATTTCTCTCTCTCTCTCTCTCTCTCTCTCTCTCTCTCTCTATATATATATATATATATATATATATATATATC
>JAOEGT010031097.1:0-10066 GCA_025447795.1 Speoplatyrhinus poulsoni | reverse complement strand
GTCCCTTGCTGAAGCTGCTGCCCCCGCGACCCGACTCCGGATAAGCGGGAGAGGATGGATGGATGGATGGATATTTTTAATACAGTATTTACCAGCTTTTACAGTAATTTTCTGGCGCCGCTGCTGCCAGAAAATCTCAGTTTTTTTTTTTTTTACAATATTTCTTTTTACAGTGTAGTTTAAAGGCAGAGTCTGTCATTCTCGATTTCCGGTTTAATAGCTAACATCATAAAGCAAAAGTTGATAGCTAGATTTGATTTAAGAAATTAGTGTAGGTCTTAATAAAAGCAAAAACTAAAACTGCTATGATTTGATGACATACATTTTTTAATTGTGTAACTGCGTGACATAAAACGGCGCGCATGCTGCGTATACAGAACTGATAATGTTTAAGGTGTATTTTAATAACCATACATGCTGCGTTGCTGTGCTAATGTTATCTAAAATAATCAATTTGGGGTATAGACCTAATCTTTTGAGAAAGCAGTGCACAACTCGACAGAACACAATGCGTTTACTTGCGATTGTGAGCAGATGTACAGTGCTTATAGGGTAACGAATTAACCACGAAGATAAACAGCTCGAAGCTGTTTAGAGATGCAGCGTACATTTCCAAGACAGCATACCTCTCGCAAAACTTCTCCACCTTTCGTAGTATGGGTTACTCGGCAAGTTACACCCGACTTCGCAGTTACTCCAGAAGTTACCTGGATAAGCCAGTTAACTTCCTTCGTAGTATAGGCCACAGGGCTGTGTAGAAGTATTAAATATTTTTTTTCAGAGATCGGCTAGCGGAGTGTGAAGAGATATTTGGTGAATTTACCAAAAAGTGTATTAGTTTACAATTTGCTTAAAATTGCAGACTATACCTTTTTGGATGATTTTAAGATAAAAAAAAGAAAAAATAGAAACACACAGATTAGATTGTTGTGCATGTGTGCCCGAGCAAAATAGAGCCCGTCCTATGTTTTTATAGACAGGTAGGGTTGCAGAATGCTTAGCACAGTTAGGTTTTCTCTCACCAATTGCTCCTCGCTGTAAATGCTAATTTGATGTCATGACTGCTTGACTGGGCCCCAGATGGGATTTTAAAAGTACCCAGCCTCTCTCTAATTTATTTCCGTGTTAAACACCCGTTCCGCGGGCTCCACACGCACGTGTGTTTGTGTGTCTGTGAGCGTGTGCATGCATGTGTGATTTAACTTACAATCTACTCATTATGATGTAATGGTTGGCAAAGTCGTCCCTCTTGTCCCGCATGTCTGTGTTTATATTAATCCGTGGCGCATTACTTGGACATTTCCACAAGGGACACTAATCTCAGAGGTAAAATGCCCAAATACATCTGTAAGACGTACCATGTAATATGTTTTCTGTAGACATTTTCTATAGGGGGTAAAAAAAGTTAAAAAAAAAACACATTAGCATTGGAATTAGTCTATACTAGTCATTTGTACTAAATCGTTAAACATGTTTTTGATTGTGGTTTTAAAAAAGATAAAAAGAAAAGGCCATAACATACAGTGTGATTGATGGCATGTGGCTATACTGTCACTGCAGGCCTCAAGCATAGCAATGCAGATGATCTACAAGCTTGAATTGAAAATGTTAATGATTTATTTATTGATTGATTGATTGATTTAATGATTGCGATTATGCGAGATATAAATTAGGTTTAGGTAGTGAGTGACTCTTCTTTGTGACTGGACGCTGTTATCACGTTACCTGCACATATTATCCACGCTAAATCTCAGAGGAAACACAGACTCTGACAGATGACAGGAAGATGACAGATTGCATATTGTATGTGTGTGTGTGTTTAAGAAAGATAGTGACAGAGAGAGAGAGTGAGAGAGAGGGAGGGAGAGAGAGAGAAAGAAAGAGGAGTGTGTGCGTGTACTCTTCATGCTCATGGATTTTTTTGCATTTGCTGTAAAGTAAAGTATGTATTGTTCAGCCGTTGATGTGTCACCTCAGGTTCCCAGCAGGGAACAGGGAAATCATTATTACACAAGCCTTTGTTGCATTATAAGTGACATCTCCAAGCTCAGCAGTGTACTGATGTTTGGCTTAGTGCCTAACAAATATGGACCGTAAATCTCATCTGGCTGCTAAAAGCGTCCTCTTACAATACGTTGTGATGGTGTCGGGAAAAGCAGTTCTGGGGATTACAGCTATTGTCTTTGCCCACCCAGGGTGCAGTCATGTTCAAAGCTGTTTCCCAAGCACAGCCTCAATGAAAAGTCATTGATCTTACTGAGTTACTATAAGGGTTTAAATGCTGGATTAAATAGTTTAGTTGTTACAGTGGTAGCAAGGAAAACATTATGAACATGAGTGATCTACATAAAATGCAGAAATGGCTAATTATTATCAATAATATGCATGTGGATGAAGTAATTACATGTCTTAATATTATTATTAGTAGTAGTAGAATAATAATAATAATAATAATATAACACCAAGATGTGTTATATATAATGTAATCTCACGTTCTGTTCTGTTGTTTGATAGCCTGGCTCCGCCCGACTATTACTCTTTGTTTTTATAGTCTTGAAACCCTGTTCACATTAACGTTTGCACACCTGTGAGTGGCCCAATAATGGTTGGTTAGTGAGAAGATGTAGAAGTCAAGCGAGTTTCCAAATGGTGGTAGAGCTAGATGAGGCGATCAAAACAGTTGTAGCAACGCCGATTGTTTAAATGCTGTTTTAGCGTTTCAAAATGAATCAGAGGTCTACGCCCAGTAGAAGGAAACAACTGTTAACACTTCCCAATGGAGCGTTGACAGACCTTATTCACAAAGTGATTTATAGGTATGGCTACACCAGGCTACTGTAGCTGTTTGGTGCTTTTGTTACTGTTTTCTTCTTATACTGTACATGTTATAAATTGTTGAAATGCATGTAATTGTGCTGAAATTGATTTATCTAAGATAATATCTATATTTCAACAGAACATATTCAACAGTCTCAACCGTGTCCATAACTTTCCTGCTTTTATCTCACACACAAAGGAATATTTCTACTGTCCATATCTAGATCCCCTTATTTCAGCAATGAAAGATAACGGTTCATATATTTTGCATCGTCTAGTGAGTGTTACAGTAGGCCAACCAAGTGTTGAGGGTGAACAAACCTAGGACTCGTATCGGGCGGCCCGGTACCATAATCTTTGGGATAATGTAGAATGTAGACAAAATACCAACTGACTATTCCTCTTCTACTGAAACTATTTTTTATAGATATATATTTTTATTTATTTATTTATTTATTTATATATTTATTTATTTATATATATATATATATATATATATAGTATATATTTTATTTTAATTATTATATTTTATTTGAGTTATTTTTAACACTGTGACAGAGCTCATCTCCTGAGCCATAATCTTCCAGAAATGTGTAATCTGACGTGTGAGATTAAACTTTTATTTTGAAAGTGCAACAAAATGTGGCAGCAGATGGTCTGAAACAGACAGGCTATTTCTTTCTCGTCTGTCCGTAGAACAAGGTTAGTTTTCACCAACTTTAATTAAACTGGATATCAGTAGCCTAAGCACTCAACTTTGAATAAGGTGCTTGCTGTAGCCTAATAGTTTCATGTTGTAAATGGCTTGTGAAATGTCTTCTTCCATGATGTGAGCCTGCATGGGTTGGCTTGAACCCCTCTTGCCCTGAGGCTGAATCGTAGTCTATTTAATTAGGCAGTATTTACATAATGTGCCAATCATTTTCTGTTGTAAAATCCTTTATAACTCATCAGAGATTTGTCCGGCTGTGTGATTTTCACGTTAATTCTTCTGCTGCTTGAATAGACCCAATTAATTTAAGCCCAAGAAACAGTTTTTGTGATTGTAGGCTATAGCCTACTTGCCTATATTGTCTCATGGCAGAACGAAAATGTTTTTATTTCTGCAGCAAGTCTGTGAAAAGGAACTGACTAGGCCTATCGGTTGTTATAATGTCTGACTATATATAAGCACTTTGAACTACAATTATGTATGAAAAGTGCTACACATGTAAAGATTATTAGTATTATTATTATATTAATAGCATCTCCCTCCCTACACACACACACGCAGGCACACATGTATGCATAAAATTTCACCAGAATGGATGAAATTATGTGTTTAACCCTCAAAATTACCTGGGGGAAGATCACAGACCCCCCGCATTAAAATATGTCTCCCCTAATACTGAAATCAGTTTATCAGCTGCTTTCATGCATGTTTAGCTTGTCGTTCAAACACTCAGTCATGCAACTGGCCTGTATTAAACACCATTTTCTCATGTTTTATAATTCATATCAAACTTATAAACAACAGCATCTGGTGTACCAGCGGGTAGAACACACAATGTGGTGTTTTTGCATACAGTATGCTTTTTTATAAATGCCTTGGGGGCACATTCCCAAAACAAGTATCAGTATTGAACATGCAGTGCAAAAACAAGTCACTATAATGTAAGAATAATTAACAAACAAATTACATTCATGTTTCAACCCAAATGTACATTTACTACTGAAGAAGATCCAAATTAGAGTATACAGGGACTATAAAAGAGTCAAACTCAAACTGATAAAGCCTGTAACGTGTACTCGGTATCGGCCGATGCTCTAAACTAAGTATCTGGTATCGGTCTTTAAAAAATGGTATCGGTGCAACTCTACAGTACCTTTAAATAATTAGAAAGTAAGCCATGTGATGATTTTCCGAACACAGTTAAGTAAGTCTGTGTTCCACATAGGCAACGTGATGATGATAATACACCGCACCCCTAAGATACTCGCTTGTGTCACTAAGGGGTATACCCAGTTGTCTCAACTTTAACAACTGACCTTCACCATTAAGGGTAAACTAACTCCTAAAACCACTAAAATTAACCACTAATCTTAACCATATGATGAACCAACCTCTGAACTTAAAACATTAACCTTAACCAGTGAGCTAATATACATTTAAAAAATGTGTACTTTTGTTCTGCGTATACTGTATATCCAAAGGCTTTCAGCAGTAAATACACACCACTTGAGATACTTGGCCCCTACAGTTATAAAGCATGTCATATACTACATGATTTATTTGAAAAATTATATTCAAAAAAGGTCTCATTCAGAATATTAAATCTAAATGATGCTGTGTATTCTACTGGGAATATTGTTACATTGTGAATAGTAATGGGTGTGATATGAGTGCATGCAAACATTTTCAGGTTGTGAAACAGCATAACTATGTTGTAAGTTTGTGTGACTACCTGTAAACATGCACACAACATATATGGAAGAGAGACAGAGGGAGAAAAGAGGAGTGTGTGTGTGTGTGTGTGTTCGTGCGCGCGTGTGTGCGTGCGTGTGTGCGTGTGTGTGTGTGATGTGTTTTGCAGCGGAGTGAAAGCTCTTCCCAGGAGACGGTGCAGTTTTGTGCTGTGTCATCTGCCCCTGTTCACTCAGCCAGAGTACCAGCCTGCAGATTTAAACAACGGCAGCACACGCACTTACACACATGCGCACACACACACATGCACACACACACTTTGTCGCATGCGATTGCCTGGAGGTTAAATCAGGTTTTTGGGGAATTGTATGTCTTACCTAATACCTTTTTCTGACATCTCTCTTTGTTTCTTTCCCTAGTTTTCTCTCCTGTCCTTCCTTTCCTTAACCTCCTTTAACCTGCAATACAATGCTTCCTTTCCAAGCAAAATACATGTTTTTCAAAGACAAAAAGAAGGAAATTAAAAACATCAGTATTTATGAAACGCCACATGGTAATAAAGATCGCTAGGGAAGCCTTGAAATGTGTTTGGATCCTGTTCTAATTCAAACACAGCATGCTGTGATATAAATAGGAAATTACCTTTTCTACAAAACAAAACAGATCATTCCTGTTATTTACTCAACATATAATCTTCATTTTCCTTAAACATAACGTTGTGCTACAAACACAAACCGAAGGAATTGTATTACATAGTTATTAAAAGTTGATACGGTTGAACAAATCCTGATCTCAAGGGCTCTGATGCAACCGACAATTCATGTTTTGAAATCTCTAGGGGGCAAATAGTCTTTGTAAAAAATCCTTCGCTAATGGCCTCTTCAAAATTATTGCAGAATTAACCGCAAAATGAGTGTTTGCCTCTGTACGTTTGAAGGAGAGTTTTATTCCCTTTTTATTTCACACTTGCACAATGTTATTGGTGACATTAATCAATGTGACAGTTCATAACATTGACATTGCTGTAGCATTAAGCTAATTTTCAACTGCCATCCCTCTTTACAGTACTTATTATCCAATATTCTTGTTTAAATGCACCTGGTTGTTGGCAACAGAGAATTAAAGACATCTTTTTTTGAGAATAACTTGGCAGCCTACACCAACCCTGTATGTTACAGTTTTCACCAGACTACACAATTGTCGTAGTGGTAGACAGGAAAGTCAAGTGGGAAACAGATTTACAGAAGCTTATATGAGCCTAGATTCAAGCTCAGGTAATCAAGGGCTCCAGGTTCTGGCATTAGAGACTAGGGTACAAGAGTCCCCCACTCTGATATTTTATTGAGTTCAATCTGTGTGAGCACATGCTGAGCCGAGATTTAAGATGAGGCCTGAGGACACATTTTATGAAGAGAAGTTATTACATCGCTCTTCTGTCGTAACTATACCCCCTTCCCCTCCCCAACCCCATGCTTAGGCAAGAGGATTTTACAGGTACCCTGCATGTTTTACCCAATCATGTCTTCTACATAGGTCAGTGTGGAAATAACCTGATGTTATAGAAGTAAACTTGTGGCTTGAAGAATACCAGATGAAATCCGTGGGACTGCCTTTAATGTCTGGCTGGAGTAGAAGAACTTCACTTAAGTGGCAACGTGCAGAAGCGCCAGCAGCTATTCCACCGGGACAACAATGGAAACTATTAGTATACTGTATAGTTAAGGTCTATGGTTGGGATAGATTGGATAAAACAGTTTGAGAGGGCAGAGCTGCAAACTTAAAATAAAGCTATTTTCTTCTTTGAAATAAGATTTTCTGGATTCCAATCTCTGGAATAGTACTTCTTGCTGTCATCTCTCCTGGATCTTCTGTTGGGAGTGCAGAATTGACAGTCAGTCAATTGGTTTTGCTATTCCAAACACAATTACTTTATCTCAGGAAGCGTAACGAGCATACATTTACGTTTTTGTTTACTTTTGATACGATCCAAGATGTGATAGGTTTGTAAATGAGGGGTGGGTGGGCTGGTGAGTTTAGATCAAGCTTTTGTCCAATGTTAACCCTCGCTGTCACCACCCTTTACTTTCCTCTCTGCCAGAAAGCACTTTATATAGATATTATATCCTGCCCCGTTCTCCATTCCTACCTGTCCCAATTGTTTTTACACTATAGAATCACTGTGTGGGCATCGTGCTGTCTGGCCTGAGAGGTACGCAGAATCTAACACGCTGCTTTGTCGTCACTAGGGATGTCCCGAATACCATTTTACAGGCTTAGAATAATTGATGGTATTTCCAAACGAGTTTTCGAATACTCGTTCTCAAAAACACCATTGCAAATACTCAACTATAATAATTATTTCATAACCTGTTAAAATTCAAAGCTGGCGGCAGGACCATTTGCAGGTTTTCAATAGCACATAACTGTACAACAGAAAGTAATCAACGCTTTTAACTTCAGTCAACTACTCACCTATGATGACTCAGAGCATATATTAGCCAATAAGAGTGTGTGTTGAATGAATAGACCAGCTCTCTTATTTCAGACAGCCAATTGGTTGTGTTGATGACCCAGTGTAGGGCAGGCAATTGCATTTTTAACATGTGGGTTTATACGGAGACAATAACGGGAAAACATGCATGCATAATGTGACATAATGAATACTCAAATCTCAATATTTAAAATTGAATACATACCCAACCAACGAATACCCGAATAATCAAGTATTTGAGGGTTAGCCCTAGTGGTCACAGATGTTACATATACTGTAGTGAGAAAGTTTTAGGCGGTGTAAAGTCATGCCCTCTCTCTCTCTCTCTCTTATAATCACACCAGCACATACTATAGGAAACCCCTCACCTGAGATGACATTAGTTAGTATGATCTGACTAAAAGAAGAACAGGATTCTTTCATGCTCCTGTCTTTGCCCATGAAAGAGTGGAAATGACACGTAGCCCCCTCCTCCCCAGGCAACGTCAGATTCATTTGAGTGGTGAGTTGGAACTGTCGAGAACACAGACTCCAAGAAGTCTGGCAAAAGAGGGAAAGATCAATAGTGTGTTGAGGGGAAGCCTGTTATGAAGGTACAAAAGGACAGCGGGGCAGACAGACTGGCAGACAAAGACAGAGAAGACACATTAGACATCAAGGCTAGGGGTGTACAGTATGTTAGCAAGACAAAGAAGAGAGCAGTGAGAAAGAGAGGAGGGAAGTGAGAACGGAACAAATTGAGTTGGGTTAAGGCACTGTTAGATTGACAGAAAATTGAGAGACATTTCACTAGAGAGAGAGAGAGAGAGAGAGAGAGAGAGAGAGAGAGAGAGTGTGACAAAATAGTCAGAATTCCAAGATCCCAGAGTGTTTTATACCCTTACAATCTATCCATCCAAGGCTCCAAACAACACAGCTAGCTCTCAGGATCATAGGGACACCCAAACACACCACGATAAGGTGATGGTTCTCAGTGAGGCCTTACAATCTATTTTATATAAAATAATTTGTAAAATTTTATATTTACCATTTCCATATAATGTTTTGTGATTTTTGTGTTTTGTGTTTGGCCAGTGGTTCTCAACCCAAAAAACGGTTTTCAATTGAGAGTTCCTAGATTGATGTGAATAGAGGAACTATTCATAGAGGCAGAGCTTGCAAAATCAGCATGGCTTTAAACAGGCTAACAGCCTTGTGTCCTTCTGGAAAATGCAGTTTACATTAACACCACAAAGCAGCTCATGGCAGCGCTTTACCGTGTGCGACCACACCTCCAACAATTTCCTGTCAATGTCAACCCACAGAAGACGCCATGCTGGTGATGAGCTTGTCCCCCCAACCACACGTCCACCCAGGAGACAGGAAACTCATTTTACATTGACATTCTCAACATGTGGTGTCTAAGAGTGATGGAACACTCTAAGTCTAGCATGATTGGGTTGTGTGTCACCTTGCATTGCTACAGCGCTTCAGCTACAATATCTGCCACTCTTATATGCCTGTGTGTGTGTGTGTGTGTGTGTGTGTGTGTGTGTGTGAGTGTGCGTGTGTGTGCGTGTGTGCGTGTGTGTGTGAAGAATCATGCGTGACGCATTCAGCTTAATCTTCGGAGCACTTTCTTAAGCTCGAACAAGCTCTCCTACAGTGGCCCTCACACACTAAAACAGATATTCGGCTGACAAAATTGTTTCTGTGCAACACAGAATGTTGCCAACCGCTTATAGACACCCTTGTCACACGTGCAGGTACTGTAGCAGCTCAAATTAAGTACTCTGTGAAGGTATAGGCATATAGGTCAGCTATCTCTAGGCTACAATGGCTTAATGGGGCACTGGGGCAGTGCTATCCAAGCTAAGACATGTTGTTTATACTTTGAAAGCAGTACTCATTTTATGATTACACTCTACGTTTTGCCTTAAGAAAGAAATGTGCGTACTAATGTAGGCTGCTACGTTTGACCAAAACAGTCAGGAGACAGAAACTG
This sequence comes from Speoplatyrhinus poulsoni, assembly GCA_025447795.1. NCBI lineage: Eukaryota > Metazoa > Chordata > Actinopteri > Percopsiformes > Amblyopsidae > Speoplatyrhinus > Speoplatyrhinus poulsoni. The sequence goes on along the minus strand of JAOEGT010031097.1, from coordinate 370 downwards.
CCAATCTGTTGTAATGTAGAGTGACTAAAGCACTACTGATTCAAACTACCCCTATCCATATCATATCCACTGCAGTTAAGATCAAATCTAAAGATGTACTAGCTTTGGATCATAAAAATATGTTATAAAAATGTAGTTATTATTATTATGTGTTTACAATCATGCAAACAGTTCGATAGAGGACACTCTGGAGCTTTTCCACACCTCATGCTGTGACAGTGCAGCAATCCTCAGCCAGTGCTGCTGTGGCAGTGAAAAGTCCACTAGCTGTTTCTGGACCTTTGCCAGCAGAGTGTTATGCTTTTGCGCAGGTGAGTGTAACCCCCCACAGGGACAGGCTTTAGACAATAGGATGTTATGTCAATAGTTT